>JAVSBS010006487.1:0-67541 GCA_033124195.1 Coracias cyanogaster | reverse complement strand
CAAACTATAGTCCAGTCCCCAACAGTGTCTGAGGGACAGTGAACCGGCCCCCTCTTTAAAAAGTTTGAGGACCCCTGCTTTAGCCCGTACTCCTGTACTATGTGACGCAGACAGAGCTGCCTCCACTCAGCTTGGGGTGCCTCTGAATTTGTTCAAGCCACACGTGTTACATTTGGATACCGCTAGATCTGATCTGCTTCCCTGCTACCAAACTAGCACTTCTGAGATGTCTGCCCAGATGCCATTTCATTTTTTATTAATTATTTAGAAGGTGCATTGCTGTTATATTTATTTTCCTTCTGTTATCACTGTGCTATCTTCTCTCTCTGTCTTCATCTTGCATCTCATATGTATTTATATTCTCATATGTATGTATATATATATATATATACACACACACATATATATGCACATGTCTCTCTCTGTATCTGATTGTCCTGTATGTAATATTGATCACAACATGATCTATTCCTTATGTCAATATTCTTCATGGTTTGGCTATGTCCATCATTTAATAATATCTAGTTTAGTCAGGGTCTGATCTGCTTCTGACTGAAATCAACGGCAGCTGTTCTTTTTGTTCAGTAGAAGATTAATGATCTTTAAATTATATTTTTGTTGTTGAAATACCAAGGATTACATAGCAGGTAGCAGTACACGTGATTTTATTTTTCTAATACTATGTTAGGAACTTCAGTATTTAGCTACTATCATCTATTAGAGTGCGAGGAAAGATTATGAAAGATAAATTATTACATTTATTGTTGATCCTTTGTTTTGTAGAATGAATTGCCAGGTGGATTAAACAAGAAACGTCTGCGGGCCTTATTGAAAGGATTTGGAGAATATCCAGCAAAGTACAGGTACGTTTGTGTGCATGTTCATGCTTGCACAAAATAAAATTGCTTGTGTTTACTGGCCTATGAAAGAGAAGTTGCTTGACTAAGTCTGCGTTTTAATTGCAGGATGTTTGTTTGGCGTTCCTTATTACAACTTCCTGAAAACCACTTGTCATTCAGTAGCCTGATAGATAAGGGAACACACAGTGCATTTGTGAATATTCAAAATGAGTATCCCATCAAAAGTAGGAAACTGCTGAGAGTTTTACAGAGGTAAAATATAAATATATTTATATTTCCTTAAGTATTATAGATTTTTATTTTCATCTAGTGATCTAAAATGTATCCAGTAGCTGCAATCAGCTGTAAAGAAAATCCTGTGATTAAATAGTAGTGCCCTCATGAAATTTTTGAAAACATTTTTACTTCCCTAGTGGAACTTCTTAATCTTTTTTGTTAAATATTTTTGAAATCAAACGAAATTTTTTAATAGCACCCTCATGCAACTTTTTTACATTTTTTGTGTTTTTAAAACTCAAGTAATCCTGCATCTATTTTGAAACCTACATTAATTTCATGTTCTGGTTCTGAAATGCATATTATATTTTTGTTCGGTTTTGGATTGATGTTTTGCACACCTTCATTTGCCTTTGCATGCAGGACCTTATCAGCTCTAGCCCACTGGTCTGCTATCTTTGCTGAGACACCTTATATTCCTTTGCTAGCATTCCCATTTGTCAAATTATTCCAGAACAACCAGCTGATCTGCTTTGAAGTTGTTGCTACGGTAGTAGGTAAGCAATTATTTAAAAAACTCAAATGTGCTGCAACATGTTGAAGCTTTCCCATGCAAAAGAGCTTTTCCTAATGAAATGAATTAGGTGTTTCCTAAGAGGTCACCAGGCTCCCTTCTAAAGGTGTTGCCAGGAATTAGTATGTAGCAACTGTATGCTTAAAACAAAAAGCTGCTTGTAAATAAGATACTAGACTTGCTTTTGCAGTGTTTCTATCAAAAAGTTAGCTGTTGAGCAGTATTTGTAAAGTCTAATCAGCAAAACCAAATGTATCTAGCGTAATTATATCACAATAACTGAAATCTCTGAGACATGAGAGAAGTAGTCCCACGGACCCACCCCCTCAGCCACTCCCGGTCAAAAGGGACTGATCTCTTGTGAGGTGTCGCTGTCTTTAGTTGTCCAGAGCACGTGGTAACTCAAAACCAGACATTTGGCTGAAAGCTGGGCATGGCTGTCTTCTGAAGAAACATTCTAAATTAAAGTGCTTTACACTTAAATTAGTTGTTGCAGCTGCTGCTAAGTCTATAGAAGATGTGTGCTGCCAAGCATACGTACCCACTTTGCAAACACATGCTGTTAGTGAGTAAGTATCCAAGTGTATGGAGATTATTCTTAGTATGTTAAAAATTACTTGATACAAGCTGTAGTTTCATAAGACAGAAGCACTGGGTTTAAGTATCCCCATCTGCCTCCAACCACTGAGTCCCACGGCAAACAGACTTTTAAAAATTTTATTTTTGAGACAGATTCATTCCCCAGTCTGGTTCACAGTGTGCTGACACAAGCACTCATGCCGGGGCAGCTGGAGGAGCCGTGTACTGGAGGAGTGGTTTAGGCCTGCTAAGTAACTGCTAGGAAAGAAGAGAGATAGGAGTATCTTAAATAGGTTTTGCTGCCTAAAACTACCTGTTAAGGTTTGGTTACAAAGGCTATGAATTTAAGGTTGTCAAGAGTCTATCGCACTGGATTACAGTGGGTTCTGTTGGGCTTTTTTTTTCTCTTTCAGTTAATTTTTGTCAGCACTGGTTTGAGTATTTTCCTAATCCTCCAGTTAATGTCCTTAGTATGATAGAAAATGTTCTGGCACATCATGACAAAGAACTACTTCAACATTTAGTAAAATACAGCGTGACTTCACAGGTAATATTCGAGCCAACTTCTGTGCGTAAAATGTCACTGCAGTGAATGACAGTGTGCTGGTCTCTTGTTTGGGCATACTTCTTCTTTGAGGGAGTTTTCATTAAATAACGGTGAATGATACCGGAGTGTAAAGAATGTACTGTTGCTTTCCTGTAGCTTTTCCTTTTCCTTCATTGTAAATCTTACAGACGTGCTACTGTAGTTCTTAGAAGTCCTTTGCTTTCAAGTCCACATTGTGTGAAAATCTACTTATCAATTTATAAAGGTACTACTGTTTTTTTTTGTTTGGTTGGTTTTTTTTAAGTGAACACAGGTGTGATGAATATAGTTTTGTAATCCCTTCTTATCATTAGGGGTGATTTTTGCTTTGCAAATCTGAACGGAAGATGTAGGCATCCAGTGAAGCACAACATATATCTATAATCCCCCTATATTAATTTTGAATGTTTATAATGGGTGATAACCTGAATATTTTAAGATAATTTTTTAGTTCCTGTTTCTTTCATAAATCAATAGCTTCTTGGTATAAGGCAAAAAAATTTCATACTGTTTCCTTAAAAGAAATGGTAAAATTGTACTAATGGATTATTTTGTCAATTTTCCCAAATAATGCAGGTTTATGCATGGCCTCTTCTAGAAACACTGTTCTCTGAGGTTCTAACAAGAGAAGAATGGCTGAAAGTCTTTGACAATATCTTCTCCAACCATCCTTCATACTTTCTGATGATTGTTGTTGCCTATGTTATATGTTCCAGAGCTCCCTTGCTTCACTGTAATCAAACAGCGGATTTTGAGGTAAACTTCTTAATATTTAAGTTGGTGGTATGAAAGCGAACCTACAGGGATGTTATGGACATTAGAAGATGTTTCATTTTCATGTTAGTATCTTACTACGTGTTTCTGAACGTTACCTAGTACCTGACAAATATGCTATAAATGAGTAAAATATTGGCGATTTCCTGCAGTTTCATACAATGAGATGTTTAAAAACTTTCATAAGCTTCCTTGGCTTTTGTGAATAGCAATAGTTCATCAACCACAAAATAATTCTGCCTCTTTTTGGGGATCTAATGTGGACTTCTGCCTGTGGAGACAAGGCACAGTCATTCTGTCATGTTGTTGCATTTATTTCGCTTTCAGATTTCCAAAATTAGGCAGTATTATTTCATGTTTGCTGAAGCTAAATAAAAATGTTTCCTCATGTTAAGGTTTCCATGGATTTTTTTTTTGGTATTAAAACATCTCATAGGCAAACGAAGGATTAAACCTTGTAAATGTGTTTGTGAGCAGTCAGTTGGACAGACATCACACAGACACCACCATTGCTATGTTTCATAATAACCAATGTAAAGATTTTCTTGGTGAAGATCTTTAACAGGAAGAATAGTCCTTCAAGAAAAGGAACTTCCAAGCCTCATGTTTGAACACCAGAAGTCAAGGGAGGTTTATCCAGTGGTAGGAGTGTCTGTGCAGGCAGTTGGACGCTGAATTAACACCTAGCTTTCCAGGTTCCTTACACAGCTGCCATATGAAGAGAAGGAGAAGAACCAGAATATTCTTTGACAGCTTGAAGAGGTTTGGGTCGAGTCGTTTGAGCTGATGATATTTTACTAATTGGTAGGGCTAACTTAGTAATCCCGTTTTAAAGCAACTTTTGGAATAGAGATCTTACTAATTTACCTAATTATTCCCAAGTAGGTATATTGAAAACCTGCTTAATCTTTTGTAGAATGTAAATGAAAGCATGTCTCTTACAGTATTTCTTTCATCATCGTAACAACCTGGACATTAATGTTGTGATTAAGGAAGCTTATCATCTTATGGAGTCTACACCACTAGATATCCATCCACGACGGATGCTTGATGACTTCGTACCACTTACAAAAGGACAGTACCCTGTGTTTAATAAATACCCCAAGTTCATTGTGGATTATCAAACTCAGGAATGGGAGAGGATCAGACAGGATGAAATTGAATACTTAAGAGAAAGGTATTAATGGAAAAGTTGAAGGTGGTATCACACTGGGAGGGACAGGTGGACATAGTTGCCTTTTCCAGTTCTAATGTGTGTGTTTGAGAAGAGAGAGAAGAAAATTCAGGAAGATTACTAAATAGCTGGTAGAGGTTAAGAGTTACTTGGTTTTGACATGTTTTTAAGTTAGATTGGTAGTTTTATCTTAAACAAAAAAATGTTAATTCACATAAAATATTGGGCTGCAAGTCTTCAAATTTGAAAGCTTGTAAATCAGAGCCTAAACCTCTAACCTTGTAGTGTCCAGCTTTGTGAAGGGCCAGGAGTTCTTAGCTCACTATTGAAATCACTGGATACCTTTATGCAGAGGTACCTTTAGAAACTAGTTTTTGTTCAGAATGTGAGGAAGAAGGTACCTGAACTCACTTGAAATGTCGCATTGTCTGTAACAGTATTGTAACTCTTCCTCATGTACTTCATCAGTACATAAAGGGGATGCCATGCTCTTTCAGAACACTGCATTTCAGCTGGGTTTTGCTAGTATAGTCATCAGTTTCGAACAAATCAAGTAATTTCTTGATATTTGGCTTGAATTATTAACATGTGCTCTCCTTCCATTTAGACAATTAGCACATGAATTAGAAGCTAAAGCACAGGCACGGAAAGCCGAAGATGAAGCCTGGTATCGAAAGCAGGAATTACTTCAAGAAGCTGAAGAACAGAGGCGAAAAACACTACTGGAAGAAGAAAAGAAGCTAGAGGAACAGAGGCAAAAGTATTATAATAGAAGCATTAGGGGCCTGGCTACTGTGTCCTGCTATTACATTTTTAACCATGAGTAAAGGAGAAATAACCACTAATTTGTATAAATTGTCGTGTGGGAAAACACTTTGGTCTGGTGGGTCATATTTTGGTGTGGGAATGAAGTGATCTGGGTTGTATTACTGCCTCGCCTGAGGGACTACAGCAGATTAGAGGCCAAGTTACTTCATATTTTTGTCTCAACTCCCAGCCTTTTGTCTGGTCTCTTCGGATTTTGAATGCTCTTAAGCAGTCAGTTGGTGTGTGTTTGTACACTGAGACTGCAGAGTTGTGCTGTGGGCAGACTCATGCTGCAAATGTAAGAGTCACTTATAGTATCGGTGACTGTACACATTCTTGTACTTCTAGTTGATTTAGAAAAAAAAAGAAAGACTGCCTTATGTATCAGTTGCTGAGCAAAGACTTGTGATAGCACTGAAGCTGAACTGCCAGCTTGTACATTTTGCAGTTGTGACAGTTCAAGTGGATTTCAACATCTCCGTAATTTTTTAGATTAACTGCAAGTAATCATGGGTTGTAAAAGACCCTTAAGATCTTCAAGTCGAACTGTTAGCTTAATGCTACCAAGGGACTCCCCTTAAACCTCTGTAACGTACAGAGTAAATTGTGGGGTGTTTTGTTTTGAAGAGGGCAGTGAGCCTTTCTTTGCAAACTAATTCCGGAGTTTGTTCTTTTGTTCCTTGAAAGAGTTTGATATTTTCCAAATAAACTTAGGGCCAATCTTGTGCAAAAAGAGGTATCAGGACACTGGCAATTATTCTAAGGAATAGTTTCCAGTCCTGGATCATTGCAATAGTAAAGTAGTGAGCTAAAATAGTAAACTGTTAGAGTAGAACAGAAACAGAGCACAGGACTTCAAAGCTTAATTGAGTACACGGCCTTAGAGGATGTCTTTGCATCTGTGAATTTAATTTTGTCTTCTAATTGAAAACTAGACAACTTACAAGAATGGAAGCAACTATCAAAAGCTTTTTAAGTTAGAGATTAGCTCATAGTAACTAATGGATAACTGCAGTGCAAGTTTGTGCTCTTTGGTACTGACCTCTTACCTATACAAGTTCCTTTGTTTCTGTTTGTTTTGGCTTTGAAGGCTAGCTGCTGTGGAAAGAGAACTTAAAGTTAAGGAAGCACCATTTCTGAATGCTTCAAGAAGGCGTTTTCTGAAATACCAGCAAGATCAGCATCAAATGGAACTGAAACGTCTTGATGATGAAATTGCGAGAAAGGCTGAGTATTGCTCAAGTGATTCTTCTCTTGAAGGTTTATTAGTGAAAATAAACAAAAAATGCATAAGTAAAATTGCAGTTGATATACTGTGATTTGTGAGCCCAGAGGTGTATTTAGCAGGAGATGAACTGCTTTAAGTGGCGAATGTATAATTTAACAGTTTTCTTTGGCACATACTGTGTTCCACAGCCTTGCTGTAACTGGCAAAATTCCTAAGAAAAGCCAGATTAATCTGTGTATTGGCAGTGTTGAAAAATGTAATGAGCTCCTTAAAGGGCCAGTGAATTCTCAGCTGTCTATGGGCTGAGTGTCCAGATTGCAAATTAACCCTGCCATTGATTGAGAGGCTCCATAGCGGCCTCTGGCCAGGCCTGGCTCTGCTCCCTTGTTACTACCACAGGCACTGTGCCATGCAGATGCTGAGAATGGAAGCTTCTGAACCTTGTGGGCACAAATTGAGTCTTTGCAGGGCCATTCCTCCTGTCTCCGCAGAGGAATGCAGAGCGCAGTGCAGCTGTGTGTTTCTTTCTGCAGTCAGGGCACTGTAAGATTTGTTAGCTCCAGCTCAGTGCAGGAGCTGCCAGGTTCAAAGTGGCCAATTCCACGTCTGTGTCCTGTCCTCCACAGCGTTCTGGGCTCAGAGACTCCTTATTTGATTGGGAGCTGCATCTGGCAGGTTATTAGTGCTAGATCAAGCCTGACATTTCCCCGATATGCTTGGCTGGATGCAAAACTATTCCTGTGCCTCTTCTCCACCTTACCCTGTACTTTTAATACGCAGTACTTCCTGTTACTCATGACATGAAAGAAAGTTAACTAGAATTTAGAAGTAGGATGTAGCTTGGGGTTTTGAACACTCTTCTTGATGCTGTTTGTTATTTTTTTTTAAGGGAGAAGAATTTCTCCTTCACTTTGTTCGTGTCTTTCTCTTCTCCTCAAGGTATCCATGAGAGAGCAGGAAGCAGATGCTACTGTTCGAGATGTAGACACGCGACGGATGGCACTTGAATCACAAAGACAGCTCTTTGAACAGGTAATTGTTAGAGAACTATACAGGTATTTATATTAAATGGTTCTTCCTCTGCAGTTCTCAGATTTGGTTGTGTTCATTCCACCAGACATTATGAGGAAGGAAAGGGCACTTTTTTTGTGTTTTTTTCCTCCCTGATACCTTTTTCAGAATAAACCTTCTGTTGATAAAAGCATTAGCAGGACTCACTGTTATCTGAGAGAAAATAACCACATCCTCCCTTTTTTATTGTCCTGTGCAGAGGTATCATTTAACGGCTGCAGGGAACTAGCTGTGTGCTCAGCTGGTTGAGAGAAGCGAGGAATGTGTAAATAAGAAATAAATCTATAACAATATGTTCCTCATCCCAGAAACTCCCACCTCTTCATCTGCGATATTGAGATATATCAACATTTTCTGAAGAGAACAGTATGGCAGATTGATGCAGTTGATGAAAAAATGTCGAATTGCCAACAACATCATTAAGCAAAAAGGAATGGATGGTTCGTGGGGAACGTGCAGTTCCTTTCTCAACTGACTGACTTGTAATTCAGAAAGATCATTATTCAATAACAAAGGGTTTTAATCCATAATACTTTGAAAAGTTAAATATAAGTTAATTATTATAAATAATTATAAATGTCTGAAAGGCAGGGCTGCCAATGGAAGGTTTTAGAAATGTCTGTTTTGGTTAGAAGTGGTGAGTGAAGTGTTTAGAAATCACAGCTACACGTGCCCATCTTGCACACATGCAGATCCAATGGGCTGCAAGCAGAAGAGGACAGCCAGGTGGCTAACCCTTACTTCAAGGCACGCGTCTGCTTATATCTGACCTTTTAACGCTTTTGGCCATAGACTTCTTATAACCCATGCTGAACATAACTGGGCTAAATTTCTGTTAGCACTTACATATTAAATACACAGCAGCTGTATTGTGGCTACATAACACAAACCAGGCTGAGCATATCTGTGTTCCAGTACATGCAAAGTCGGCCATTTAAGGGAACTAATTCTACAGTGATCATCCTCTTTAGGCTGGAAGGGTAGCAATTATTTAACTAACTGAGGATCTGTGCCTGCCCACAAGAGTCTGTGCAGACAGGCTTTCCTTGCTGTGCCCTGGATCAGCTGTTTGGCTGCTGTCAGTGCGGGGCTATATTCGAGCTCAGAAGGCCGTGTCTGTTAACTTTGCTTCAGTACCCTGCAGATGCAGCTCAATAGATTCCCGCAGGCCTAGCAAGGGGTTATATCTTCTCCAGAAAATTGTAGATATGCCATGATGAATGTAAAGAGAGGGTGGTGAGAGTTAAAATTCTATTTCTAGATCTGTGCTGCTGGTTCATACTACTTTGGCAAATTATTTCTGCATTCAAGCTGCAGATGTGTTTATTCCAAGTCTCTGTACTGTGAAACATGATTTATATTCTTGGAACATTGTGAGGTTTTGGTTAAAATGTGCCATAAAAGTACAGAATATTTTCATTAATAATCTAATTGATGTAAGTTGGAATTCTGCTTTTTTGGCCTACTGTAGTCTGGGGACTGGAGTTACAACCTACTGGGCCACTGTGATGACTTAGGCTTAGTGTAATCCTGAGGAGCAGGGACTATCACTTCCTTGGACAGTTATGGTATGTAGAGGAATGAGATGAAGGGATACATTCAATTACTAATTTAATGAAATTTTAATAACTGTTAAAGAGACAGAATTACAAATTTGAGGTAGTACCTTAGCAACAAGAATTTATGTTTATATGTTTGGCAGCCTCTAATCAAAGATCAGGAAGCAGTTACAAAGGAAATGAAAGAAGAGGTGGATGCTCGTCGAAGAAAGGTGGATCTGGAAGATCATCTTGTTCAGAGATTGATGGAAACAGATAGAGAGGAAAAACAGAAAGCTCAGATAGTAAGATGTTTGGATCTTAATGTCTTTTGGGGGGAGTTATTATGCTAACTAGTATAAGTACTGCTAGTTAATAGTATTTTAATTGCAATTAACTAGTTGAAGTTAATATGAAAATATTTTCTGAAGAGATCTAATTTCTAGATACCTGTATTAATAGATTATGATGAGGTTTTCAAAAATCTGTCTGAGGTGTCCAGATAGCTGTATAATACTGAAATTCTGTGGGCTTGCGATGAGTAGTAAATTTTCTTTACTTCTTGGAACTTAAAAGGCATATAAGACTCGAAAGTGCTTTTCAGAATAAGTCATCCTCCTGTTAAGGAACACGTTTTATTTGTAACCGTAATAAAATGAAAGTAAGCCTCAAAGGAGCTTTCAGTTGGTCGTACTTGGCAGGAAATTCAGCTGTAGAAGCTGTCTCCTGCATCGCAGTAATGTATGTTGTGTAGCTTGACATTAGGAATTGTTCAGATTTTCAAGCTCAGAACTTGTAACTGCACAGTTGGAAAAATAGTTGCAGCTAACCCACTGCCCATATGCTTGGCATCTGCATTTATATTTTGTCTAGAAATAAACATATGGGTCTGAATTTTTGTAAACAGCCTTCAATTTTTGGAAGCAGATGGATGTAGGTGGCAATATTGGCATCCAGGTATCAATCTTATGTTAACTGCACCTGTAAATCATATTAAATCCATGCTAGGAAAGCAAAATCCCCCAAATCATGGAGAGGGTTGATGCCTCGTTCCAAAAGATTAAAAAAAGAAACAACAAACCACAAAGCAAAAATAAAAAAGATCCTTAGTAAGGGAAAGAGTAAGAAGGATGAAGAAGCAGCAGAAGAAAGCCCTGATAGATGAGACAACCTGCTGTAATAACCAAGGAGCAGCACGGCAGGCGCAGTCTCCCAGCAGGGACATCTACCAGCAATACTGGAGAACACTGGTTCATCTTACCTTATCTGTATGTAGGGCCGTGTACCTGAAATAGAGTAAACGAATTCCTGCTAAGAAAGGCCTTTTATTAGGTGGCTGAAGAGAATGTCGCTGAAGCAGAGCAGAAGCGTGTTGACACCAACTGGAGGCTGCAAGCATTGCGTAAACTAAGGCATGATGAGAAGCGTTATGAAGAGACAGCCAAACTCCTGCATGACAACAGGGCCAAAGAAGCCGAACTGCTGAAGGCTGTGAGGGAAGCAGAAGTGAAAACGGTATTTGTATTACTTGTTTTTCTAAGTGGGACTGGCACAAATGTAACTGTCTTTTGCCCATAACATGGTAGAGCAAAAAATGAAAGGTATTGAAGAAATATTTTGTTAGGAATCTCCTTTCCTGTTTTGACTGGAAGTTTCTAGAAGCACTACAGCAAATTGAGGATATTTTAGGCTTAGGGAAGCATATACCTATTTCTGTAAGTTCCCCTCTTTCCTTTTTTTTTTTTTTTTTTTTCTCTGACCCGTGGCGTCAGAGGAGCCAGGTGTTTCTCCAGGTGTTTGAAGCAGAAATTTTTCAAAAAGCAGCATTCACTCAGCTTAATAACATACAGTTTGATTTAAGGGTGAAGTGTCTTCTGTAATAATCCAGATGGTTTTACCTGTTGCTTTTTCCTTGCAACACATCTGTTGAAGACACATTTACTGTCTTTGCTGCACAGTGGGAAGAAGTTACACGGAAAAAAGCTCAACTGGAGAAACAGCAGAAGGCGGCTGCTGCTGCTGCAGATGAGCACAGGAAGCGAGTTTTAGAAGAGAAGATGAGTGATGCATTAGGACTGGCTGAAAAGCTGCAAAGAGAAGATGGCTGTTTTGGTGAGCATGTAGATAATGCAGTTCTCCTGTGTGGAGCTTGACATAGATATTGGCATGAAAGAGTCAACAACTGAATGCAAAGTGTCCAATGTTAGGGATAAACCTAAACTTATCTCCTTTGCATAAGTTCTTTCTGGCAATGTTCTTTTGGTGAAACTGTTATATCAGGCCAGATTTGGAAAGGAATCTCAGTTCGGTATCTCTCAGGTGCAGCGATATAAATGGTGTTTTTTGTAGGAGCACAGGCTTAAGTCAACTCAAGCCAATTGTAAAATCACATCTCTTAAAAATCCTCTGTCAAATAACAAAGACCCGCAAACTTAACTCCCAACAAGTGACTTTGCGAAGTGTCTTCCACAGGAGGAAGACATTTATGAGCTTCCAGAATTGGCCAGCCTCAGATGATGCACTTGTGTGTTTTTGCAGATATTTCTCTGCAAGCTCACACAAGATTAGTGATTAGTATTAAGATTAGGTGATTAGTATTGCTTTGGGCAAACTTTTTCAGACTTTGCCCTTATTTACCTAATGTTGTTAATACAGAGTAATTTGCAACTGCAAATTATTAAAATGGGTGTCTCCTAAAACAGCCAGTATAAGTAGCGATATCCCACATGATCTTAGCGGCCCATTTGTCGGGAGAATAATTATACAGGAAGAAACATCACATGTGGAGCTGTAATTTCTTAAAATTAAATGCAGTGATGCATAGCTTTGACCCATAGAGAACCACTGACTTCTAATTCTGAGCAAATTGTACTTGCCATTAGCTGGAGTGAGTGTTGGTTCCCGTTTTGCTTCCTGGAGAAAGAACGTTTTACCTCAAGCTAGAAAAATTCACTAGAAATTTAAACAATTTTAATTTACAAAGAATCCTTCATCATTTCTCCCAGAGAGACTGCATGATTTAAAGGCCAAACGTACAGAGAGAGGAGCAGAACTCCAGCAGGTGCCGAGGTCTGGGAACATCTGTCTGAATGATTTGTCTGCTTTGGAGTCATCACCACACAGTAAGTTTCGAAGCTGGGACCCTCCTTTCACATTTAATTTCAGAAGCGTTACTGGAACACCTCATGGTGCGATTGAGTCATTATTAGTCATGTAGGTGTTTAGTGGATAGTAAACCAGTTTATTGCTGTATTCTTTCACACCTGAAAAGATGTCTTCACTACCAGGGCCAGCACAGGTAGGAAGTGCCTGAAGCGTGCCACATCACGAGAATAGTCATGTCAAACCTCAGCCTAGTTTAATCCCATTCCGACCTGACCTTTTTACCTGTGCTTTTTCTATCTTTGTGATGCATGATTTGGTGGGGTTGAGAAGATGTAGAACTGTCTTTCACCAAAATCTTACTGAGAGTTCTAGTCAGGAATTAGTCTGTAGTCATTGTCTCTGGGCTGTCCTAGCCGTTACGGCCATGAAAACACATTTTAAAATCGCATGCATCTGATGTGGAAAACACTGCACAGCATGGGAAACATCTACCTATGGACCTGCCACAGCGACCCATCAGCATCTGACCTCTTTGTAACAAAACATCAGCACCGCTTTCACGTAACTTGCTTTTACAGGTCTGAGGGACATCCCAGACACAGTGGCCCTAAAAAATCATCGAATCATAGAGTGGTTTGGGTTGGAAGGAACCTTGAAGGTCATCTAGTTCCGATCCCCGTGCCATGGGCAGGGACACCTCCCTCTAGACCAGGTGGCTCAAAGCCCCATCCAGCCTAGTCCTGAACACATCCAGTGATAGAGCATCCACAACTTCTCTGGGCAACCTGTTCCAGTGTATCACCACCCTCAGAGTGAAAAAGTTCTTCCTAATTTCTGATGTAAATCTGCCCTCTTTCAGTTTGAAGCCATCACCCCTCATCCCATCACTACAAGCCCTTGTAAAAAGTCCCTCCCCAGCTTTCTTGTAGACTCCCTTCAGATACTGGAAGGCCACATAGAACATCACATTTCTGTGCTAGAGATACCTGTTTTCCACTAAACATCCATAGTATTTATGGAAAACCATTAAGTCCAAGCTTCTTGCACTTAAGTGTCTTCAGACAGACGACAAGAACTGGAACGCCGAGAGCGGGAACTGATGGCAGAAGTCAGACGGCTCAGACAGAAGCTTATCTCACAGGCTCGAGCTAAACATCCTCCGCCTCCATTCACAGCTACAACGTGGACACCTTGAGATGGTTTGCTCTGGGCTGTACTTTCAAATTATTAATGTATAGTGTGATTTAAGGACTGATCAGAGATAGTTTATTTTAAAGTCTTTGGAAATATTTTTGTATAAAAATAAAATGCTAGCCAGAAAAGTGTGTGTTGTTTGTAACCTCCTCATTATTTTCCTAGCAACTATAATGCTATTTTTACTTCTAAAATAAACCCACTTTTTACCATCAGTACACTTGCAGTAGTTGTGTGCTTCAGTTGTTCTGGTGGATGCCTTGACTTGAAGAAACGAACCACTGTGAAAATGTTGGGTTTTGTCAGTGACGTGTAAGCGGATTCTACGAGTTGCAGCAGGGAAATTTGCAATTGGAGAAAAACCACCTTTCTGGCGAGAGCCAGACGCTGAAACCAAGGCCCAGAGAGGCTGTGGAGCCTCTGCTGCTGGAGATCTGTGCAGTTGTTAGACATATTAGCAGGGTCATTTTATGAGAAAGAAGGGGAGAGGCTCTAAACGACACGGTGTGTTCTGTGCCGCTCGGCTGAGCTGCACTGGCGGGGGGGTTTGACCCAAAAGTAGAACATGATGGTGTTGTAGTAAAAAAGAACGAGGCTAAGTAAAAAAGTCATTCACACAATGCTGATGCAGGAGTAGCCTTGGCTGTGTGAGAATATGAGGACTTGGAACTTAATTTGTTCTTCCTGTGGGGTTCTGCTGAGGCCCTTTGCAGCAGCAGCATCGGAGCCAGAGCGCTCCTGGTGCCCTGGGGGCACCCCCGGCCTAGGGCTGGTGAGAGCAGCCTCCCTCTGCTCATTCGGTTACCTGAACACCCAGAGGTGCAGAGGGTCTTCGTTGCCCTCACCTCGCATCCGCCATGCCTGGAACCAGGCCGGGATCCACAGCAGCAACCTCATCGCGGCCGCGGCAGAGCGTGGGGAAGAGGCGCCGTTCCCTTCCCTTCCGCAGGGGGAAAACACAGCAGGCGCCCATCCTCTCGGGGGGCAGAAGGAGCGGGTGAGAGCGGGGCCTTTGCTGTGCCTGGCTCGGCGCTGACATGGCGTCGTTTCTGTGTTTAAAGGGAGAAAACAAAGCCGCCAGGTCGGTGGCTGGCACCCTGGCCCACACCTGTACGCACTTGTGGTTCATAAAAACGTTAGGGTTGTGCGTGCGGGTACACCTGGGTGTTTCCAGCAGGCGGGAGCCGGGGCCCTGCGTACCCCGCAGCCCGCCGCCGGCCGCGCTCCCCGGTCCCCGCTGCTGGCGGGGGCTCCTCCGCCGCGGGAGGAAAAGAGCGGCCCGCCTTTGCCCCGTGTGAGGCTCGAACTCACGACCTTCAGATTATGAGACTGACGCGCTACCTACTGCGCTAACGAGGCGGCTGAGTGTGGCGCTCCCGCTCTGGCCCTCGACGCTGCCCGCGGCCCCGGCCGGGCGGGACAGGACGGGACGGGAGGGCTCGGCCCTTCCTCCGGCAGCTCCAGCGGTCTCGGCCGCGGAGCGGCCCGCGGTGACCGCGTGGGACCCCGCAGTGGCTGCGAGGACACGGTGTGAGGCTTCGTGGCGCCTGTGGTGCTCCGGGGTGACCGTGTGGGTCCTGCTGGTGACCGCGCGGGAGCCTGTGGTGGCCCTGTGGGACATGGCAGTGACCATCTGAACCGCCGGGGTGACAACCGCGGTTCCCTGGCGTAACCGTGTGAGGCCCCGTGATGACAACCTTGGGTGGCCTGCCTGGGAAGCTGCTGTGACCATGTGGGGACCAGGGGGACGTTGGGGGGACGTTGGGTAACCGTGTGGCACCCGAGGGGACAGCGCCGTCCCTGGCTGGGACGGGGGGTGACAGTCCTGCTGGGCACGGGGAGGTCCCGGCCGGTGTTGACAGGGCACGATCTTGCATGTCAGGTTAATTAGGCAGCATCATTTTCTGCATAATTGCACAGAACAGGTCAGTAGCTAATTAGTGACTTTTGGCCGCGTCTGACCGGTGGGGGGGGATGTGGGGGCGGGGGGGGCGGGACGGGACAGTTCTGTAAAGCAGAGCAGGAGCTGGAGGACGGGCCCACCAGCACCTCTCCTCCTCCCGAGGTGGTGCTTCCTGCCCGCCATGGATCCAGGACTAACCTCTGAACCATTGCATACCCTCTTCTCTTTCCATGTATATGGGTATATTTGTGTCATCCTCATATATAATTACTCTTTTTTTCCCCATAAGGCATCTGACATAGACACAGACCCAGCATCTGGGAAGCTACCTTGGAAAAACTGGGCCTGTGTCACTCTGGGCGGCCCTGAAGATGTCTGTGCTCCTGAGCACGCTGGTTGGAGCAGCAGGACCCTTTCCCTGCTCAGATGTGCCCTCAGCCTGTAGCCTGGCACGAGAGCCCAGCCTGGCACGTTCCCTCGACCCCACATTCCCTGTGCAGGGGCACAGAGCTACGCGGGGCGAGGGCAAACCCAACCCCGCATGAGAAAACTGTGTCACACGTGCCTCTGCGTACAAGCCTGCACACAGGTATTTATGGCGTACCTCAGGCAGGGTGCCTTCCCACCCTGCCTCTCCTCGCCCCCGCGCAGTCATTCCAGTTGGCCTGGCTCCCCGAGGCGCTGCGCCTCTCACCCCGCTGCGAACCTGCTAATGACACAGCACCTGAGCTGCCACCCGGACAACGTGACTCCAGAAGCTGCAGCCTGGAAAGAAAAAAAAAAAAAAAAAAAAAGGAAACCAACCAAACAGCCCTAAATGTGCACAATCAAGTGATGAGTGTTTGTATTTCTGATGCTTTGCGGCCAGCTCACAACCCTCCCTCCACGTAATATTCAGGATGTTTGGGAAGGGGTATTTTTCTTTTAATAGGGTGGCGTAGTCACAAAGCTTTAAAGGAATAAATGAGTGATCGTCTATGGTAATAGCAACATACTCCGAACGGGGCACAGTGACGAAGTTCAAGTCTATTTCTGAGCCTGCCTGGCAGCATGTAGGTGCAGACAAGAGTCCATGACCCTTTCTGCTGTTCTGAAGCTATGGACATGGCTGATGTCTCTGTCCCAGTTGAACGTCAGAGTTGTTTTCGCTCCCTAACGAATACTATGGGAAGACAGAGAAGCCTCAAGCTGTTTTGAAGATTGTGCAACGATGCTTGGGAGCCTACCTGCTTTTGCTTGAGTGCTTTCCTCGCTCACATTTCACAGGATGCGACAGGAAGGGAAATACAACCAAATCGGACGGCCCTGGTAATTGGACTTGAACTCTTCGTATGCCTGGGGGGTGAGGTGGGTACCTCTCAGATAAGCAATCTAATCAGCTTTGCCCTCCTGTCCCATCTGGGAACGAATTGTTGCTGAAGTACACCGCCACCTGAGAAGGAAGGGGTTTTTTTTTTTAAGATAATTGTACCAACAAAACTGGGGAGTGTGAATGTGCCTGAGGTAATAAGATCTCTTTATTTTTATTCATAGTTAATTCATTCAGCCGAGGCGATTTCACGCCAGAATGCAGACTGCGAACAAGGATGATTGCGCTGCCTGCGCCGTGTATATGCATGGTGTCTGCCCGGCAGATCGACTGCTGCGACAAAGAGCCATGAGCCACTCCAGACACATGGGCAAGATAAGGAAACGGCTGGAGGATATCAAGAACCCGTCCTCGAAGTTGACAAAAGCGGATTTCAGCCACAATGAAAGCATAAGGTTGGCCACCGATGCCTTCCTGGATGGTGGGACAGACTCTTACTTCAAAACTTTAAGCAAAGAGGGTGAGGTGGATTTCCTCTCCTCGGTGGAAGCTCAGTACATCAAGGATAACGTCAGGGAGTCCTATTACGCGCAGGAGTCCCTGGCCACCGATGGGGCGGCGGCGCCAAAGCAGAACGATGCCAGGTCGCTCCCTTCAGGGACCTACTTCCCCACCATTTCGGACAGCAGCGAGCCAGCTCTGCTGCACACATGGATTACAGCAGAGAAGCCCTATTTAAAGGAAAAATCCACTGCCACTGTGTATTTCCAAACAGAGAAGAACAGCAACATTAGAGACATCATACGCCGGTACATCAACAAGACCACTCAGGTATGGGAGGGAATTGCTGTTCCCTCTGCACTCGCTTGTCTTCCTGCTCTTAAAAAGACCAGGTAAACGTGGTGTTTGATCCAAGCCACCCTTGTGCCTTGCAGTAGCTTTGCTCTAGAAAGTGGCTGTAAAGAGGCTGTTGTTGAACATGGGCAGTGCTTTTTTTTTTATATATACTCACACCAGTGCATTTTTATGTTGGTGACTGAAAAAGGAAAGCATTCCCACTTCTTTTAGACTCCCCTTAACCCAGCAGGGCCAATGTGCCATAGAAAGGGCAACTGGGCTCAGTCCCTTCTCGTGCATCACCAGCAGGATGGTTTGCTCCGTTCAGACCATTACACTGGGAATAAGGATTAAGCTGAAGTGAGCTCTGAGCCATCAGTGATTGTTTTAGAGGGGTTGTGGGAGGTGTGGGTGAAGGGGAGCCCAAGAAGGGCATGTGTCAGCTGTGCCAGCAGCTGTCCCCAGAGGAAGGAAATTATTCAGAAAAAAGACTTTTCATCCCTAAAGCATTGTCAGTGTCACTAAAAATGGCACGTGGGCTCCATAGAGAGACTACAGCGGAACTTGGCAGTGGGAAAGGTGCAGAGGATGCCCCTAACAAGAAACAAAGTGAAGGGGGGCTGCAGAGAGGTGCCAGCCACAAGTCAGGCCGCCCATGTGCTGAGGAACCAGAAGCTGAGCAACTGGAGGGGGACAAAAAGCCTCTGTCATGTGCATTTTGACAGCTCTACTGTTTTCCTGGAAAACAATTTGACATTTCAGGGTTGTGTTTACTATTGTCCGGGAATTTTCCCCTCATATAAACTTTAGATGCCGCTGGCAGTTCCACAGGGGAATGGTCAGGAACAAAAGCAGGCTGCAGTGCCTGCTGCCCGGCACAGGCTGTGGAGCCCGCTGCAGTTATGGGCTTGGTTTTATTATTCTCCTGCAAGGGCAAGCGTTGGGTCTGACAATGCCGAGTGTAATGGCAGGGGGGAAGAATCCCCGTTGGCAACTGCCCTCTGAAAGTCTACAAGTGCTCAACACATCAGGGGAGTCATAGATCAGTCATTTTAAGTTGGCAGTATCAGGAAGATTTGGTAACAGAAGATCTCTGGAATAATAAAATAAGCATCAGGTAAGCTATCAACCCAGGCCAATTTTCTGTCCCAGGAAGAGGAAACTTGTAGAGCAAGAAGTGGGAAATGTAATATAAATCCCTGGTTCACATGAGCTTCTTAACCATCTAATTTACATTACAAGAGGGTGCTGGAGCAACGCTTAACTCACAGTATCAATTTGGCAACTGCTTTTTTAGTACAGTATTTCAATGGTGGCAATTATTAATTAGTATCTAATAAGGGTCCATCGTGGATAGCCTAGTATTTGATGTATCCATTAACAACTTAACAGAATAAAGACTGTTTGTGGGTGATATCAAACTGCAAAGGGTTGGTGAGAAGTGCTATAATCTTAACACGTTTGTGGCATAGGTGCAAATGAAATTTGGGCAAAAGAAGCAAGAAGTACTGCAAGTAAGAGAGGAAAGGCAGGTGCAGAAATACCAGCTGGGAACAGCCGGTGAAAAAGCAGTGTTAGAGAGACTGGTCTGCAGCTATGGGGCAGCTGGATGCATATTGTGCCATTTAAAAGCACAAGGTGAGTTACCAGTGAGAGCAGATATGAGATATTGGACATAATTGTGCCACTTCCCTAGCACAGGCAGGGCCCTTTCTGAAGGACCATGCTTTGGCAGCAGGAGGAAGGTGTGGGATCCTCACTGCTCCAAAAGTAACTTGGCTTTGCCCGAACAGGATGCTGGCCACGCAGGATGTGCTTGGTCTTGTAGGATTTCCTCATGGTGGTGAAGGGAACAAGCTCACTGGCAAGTGTGGGCATAGCCTCTGGAGTAAGGTTCAATGCAAGGTGGAAGCGGTTAGTAAGCCAGATCTGTGGAGATGCTGTAAAGTTTGATTGAAGATATACCCTATGAGTGCAGTTATCAAGGGTTCCCTTGATAAAGTGGAGAAATAGGCATCTTCTGAAGATAAGTCAGGTATTAGCTGGGCTGAATGACCCTGGGGAGATGACCCCTTCCATGGACAATAGCAACGTCAGTGAAGACCGGCACCTCATGAGGCTGTGCCTGGTGCTGGGCATAGGGGCTAGAGTGTGGATGTGGTTTTATATCACATTTACCGTTTCCTTTATCCACACAGGTGGGAGGTTGTGTGTTTAAGTAGCTGTCAGGGCTTTTATGGCCAGTCCTGAGACTTCAACACACTGTCCTGCCAGTTGGGAATGGGGAAGCATGGACACGTGGTTAAATTGAAACAGTATAAATCAGTATTAAATTTAAAAAAAGCAGATGGAGCTGTTGCAGTCTATCACCTCACCTCCACCAACAGACTGAAGTTTTAAAGCTTGGACAGTTGCAGGTGTAAATCATAACAAAGCAAGCGTCATCCAGTGATTCTTGCTGAATGTGTCTGACTTACGAAAGCTGGTCAGCTGTTTGGCAAGGGCTGCACTCTCTTATTTTAGCTACATCCTTATTATTCTCCGATTAGCGTTTCAATGTATTTCCTAGTGCTGAAATCTCACCTACAAATTTGTGGGTCGTCTTGTGTTTTATGATTAAAAGAGCTTAACTGAAATGCGTATGTTGCGTGTTACGTTGGCTTTATATGAGCAATAAAACAATGAAGCAATGTTTCTCATTAGTTTACTGATTCGGGCACGTAGGGAGAAAACCAGAAGAAATATCCACATGTATCTCCAAAGACTTGTGTTTGTTGGAATGGGTTTTTTTAAACAAATAAACTACATTTCAGTGGCTCTGCTAAAGCCTCTGCTTTTTTCCCCTAGGTGTTAGCTATCGTGATGGATGTGTTCACAGACACTGAGATTCTTTGTGACCTCCTGGAGGCAGCTAACAAGCGCATGGTGTTTGTCTACCTGTTGCTCGATCACAGCAATATAAATCTCTTCTCGGAGATGTGCGACAAGTTGCAAATTGCTGAGGATCTCTTCAAGGTACCGTGGCTCTGTGAAGCTCTTAGGCTCGGGTTCATCTGCCTGACTTTAGGCACTTGAGCTAGAGGCATGGTTATGCGAGGGTCAGTCCACCTTGTAATTAAAAGGGAGCAAGAGATTTCCAGAGGTAGCATTAGCACACCTAATTCCTCTCTGAAGATGACTACATTTTCCCATGGATGTTATAGGAAGTTAAGGCATTTCTATTAGGTTGAAACCAATCTGAGCCCTGAAGTTTTAAAACAGAGCTAAGTCCCCTAGTAGAGTTGTCTAACGTAAGCAGTACAACGGCTTTTTAATAACTCCATACCTTGGTTGCACTGCGTGGTTTCAGATAAAATGTGTTAAAGTTCTGTTTTAATGTCTCTAAGGTTGCTGGATGTTAGCTTAGTCTGCCTTCACCTCTGCCAGAGCGAACTGGCCTTAGAAACAACCTCCTAGGGACCATTTCAGTCGTTGCTTGAGATGCTGTAGGACACCTGTGGCATCTTTGTGAGGATGGCTGACACCACAGAGGTAACAGCCCTCTGGAATGGCAGCTGGAAGGCAGGCAGGAGACCTGAGGGCATCTGACATGCACCAGCCGCCTGCATTTCAGCAGCCGAATTCCACCCCAAACATATAAAGAAACTGAAATTCATGCTCATAACCATGTTTGCATGTCTGTAAAGCCCTGCTTCTTTGGAGGAAGAAGCCTATGCTATTCCTTGTATGTAAGCTGCTACAATACACAGGCTTCCACAATGTGTGAGCCAAATCCTCAGTGCCGCTCATTTACTAAGGCCTTGGCTGTGCAAAGTGTGTGTACAGAGAGCAGAGTCAGGTGTGGGTGCTTGGCCTGCCTTAAACACAGGTGCTCAGGTACAAGGACAGTGCAGAGCGTTGCGTGGGCCAAGTTGACCTGCTTCTGCACTCACACGCGTACTCACATCTGACCCCGCAGGACATCATTCGTCTGGGCTGCACCAGAAGAGCAGCACGAATGCCCCTGCAGGCCCAGTGGATTGGAAGAGCAGAGGTTTTGCCCTGCTGTGTTGTGCCATAGCCAACGCAAAAGAGAACGCTAACAGCTAGAGCAAATCGTTGCTGGGGTGTCAGCAGGGGTAACAGTCGGCTCTGAGCTACCGACCCATCCCGTGCTCAGTTCGGTTGGGGTGGCATCAGTTACCGTCACACAGCTCCATCTGTGTGAATTTCCACGTGGGTTTATATCCCCGCTGAAACAAGTAACCGTGTGGCAGCTGAGAGAGCTTGGCTTGGTTTCCTCCAGCCTCAAACCTTTAAATACAACATTGGAGAGCCCATGAAGAAATTGTGACAGACACTGGGGAAGTGAAGAGCTACAGGCAGAGGGGGCAAAGAGCCCTTTCCTTCTGATGTTTAATTTAAAAAAAAAAAAAAAATAATCACTCCTAATATTTTTTTTTTTTTTTTACAGAATATTTCAGTCCGCAGTGTTACTGGAGAGGTTTATTGTGCCAAATCAGGCAGGAAATTTTCAGGACAAATACAAGAAAAATTTCTTATCTCTGACTGGAGATACGTGCTTTCTGGATCTTACAGGTGAGAGAATCTATTGCAGTTCATGCCTAGGTGCTCTTTTATGATTTTTAGTATTACTTCACAAAAAAGTACCACAGAAATTTTTGTATGAGTGAGAAGGTTTTCTTGTACAAAAGCCCCTCATTTTTTCAAATATGTGACATTTTTCAATAATCCATTTCGCTTGCTTTAAAGCGGATGTTTGTTTTTTATGAAGCATAGTATTTAATTTGAATGTTCAGAAACTAATGTAAACAACGTAAACTGCAGCCCTGGAGCAGAACTAGAAATGTAGATAGCTTATAATATTACACTTTCCCCATTGTTTGGGTCCTCAGATGCTGTGATCATGAGACATGATACGTTTCCAGCTCCCTTGGGATCTCTTAATGTAGCATATATCACTCAGCTCAGCTGGGGATTTGTTCTCCGTATCACAAGTTTAGTGATTAAAGGTAAAATAGAAATGCTTCACGCTTACTGTTTTCTCGTGTGTTTCATTAACAGGTAGGCAGTGTGTGTCTACACAACTGTTGTACCTTCCTTCCTTTTTTTTTTTTCCTTTTTTTCTTTTTTTTTGTAGGTGAGTCTCTAACTCTCCACTTCCATGCTGCTATAATTATTTCAGGTAGAGGATGCAGCATCTCAACAACTGAGTTTTTAATTTAGGTCCAAGATCCTCCAGTCAGGGAATTTCAAGAGACTCTGAGCTCACATCAAATAAATGAAGTTCCTAAGCCTCATGGCTACATAGATAAGCTTCACTAAATGACAGAGTGTATCCTAGAAATCAGATACAAAAAGACAAGAGATGATTATTTAATTACAAGGATGGGATTGTTTGTCTTAATCCCAGTTTATGATTTGGAAGTTTAAATGCCTCTAGTCTGATAAAACTGTGCCACCAGGAAGGTTACATAACTCCTAGTAGCAAAGGTAAAGGTGACTGTGTGGGGTTAGCACAGGCTGCAGCAGCTCAGCTGTCCACAGAGGCAGGCAGTGAGTTTTCATTTGGTTTCCAAATGAATCATCAGACAAAAATGAGTTAACACTCAAGTCAGGTTTTGTTATTGGCCGCTCTGTGGTTTTCTGGTTCTTTCACTTTTTTTAATCCTCCACCAAGATGGGTAGAAATGCAACAGCAGATTTATGTGGAGTAGAAGCGAAGAATGTGCGGGACAAGAGGAACAGAACAAGACCTGTTTTCTTTAGCCAAGGCGCTTCCTTTGGACTTCTGTTTTCAATCTTTAAAAAAAAAAAAAAAAGGAAAACCCCTCAAAGTCCTGTGCAGAGTCTCTTCTGCCATTCTCTGCTGCAATAACTTCTGACCTCAAGAGCCTTGGCAAACTACATAATCCCCCATCCAGCAAGCAAGCAGAGGGAGTTGTGAGGAACAAATGTAGACACTATTGAACCTCAGCACCGGGTTGCAGATTCACTTGGGTTATAGCTGGCTATCAGTACATGGCATTTCTGTAGGCTTGCTAGCTCTCGCTCTATAATCTCAACGTTTTCTGTTGTCTCTAAACCTTATCCAGCAACGTCTGCAGGTATAAACAAGAATGATGTTGAGTAAAACAGACTCAAATTGGAATAGATCTTAAAACTAATACAACAGCAAATTCCACCGAAGTGCTGTGCTCTGCATGACTTTGTAATGGGAGGGGAGGCACGGGGAATAGGCTGAGGAAATAAAATAGCTCTTCAAGACATACTGCTCTGAAAGGGACCCTGGCTCGCTGTTTCTACCCAAAGTGTTTGAGAACAAAATACATTTGCCTAATGGACAACAAAGAGAACTGAATCTGGCCACTTTTCAGAGGCAAAGGAACCATCACTGAGTCTGTGGCATCTCCTGCTCTGGAGTGGTTTTTAAAACCATGTTAAAAAACCACTGCTTGAGTCAGTGTGGATAAGCATGGTACTGCCACACAGGGCAGACCAAAGCTGAGAAGCTTCTGAAAGCTGTTCCACCCAAGTGTCTGCACAAGGGTTTGATGTTACAATTTTCCTCTCAATTTTTACTGCCAGTGTCTACAGGGTGGGGTTAGGATGCAGTATTTATTTTTGCTGTCTCTCTGTGTTACTCCACCGCATCCCATGATAACTATATTATTCCTCTTTTAATAAACAAATTTGAAGCTAGATAGTGCATGAACTCAGTGCTCCTGAAGAAGGCAAAGAAAGACAGCAGAAAGCATAGACCCTGATCCTCAGGGATAGCTGAGTACTTCCCTGGCTGCCACTCTGAAAGCCACCAGGCTCTTCAGAGCCAGTATCTAACATCTAACACTGGGGTGCTTTGCTGAGAGCATTGGGTTAGGTGGGGCAGGTTTCTCATACAGAGGTTATCCCACCAGCAGGCAACACTAACTTGTAGGTTAAATTGAACCAGAGCTCAGCTGAAGAATAGAGCTTTGGTTTCAGACTAAATGTGTGTGACGCCGTGTGTTACTGTAGTGCTGTAAACACAAGGGATGGGAGCATCTGATGAACTGCAGCTGTGGTTACACTGAGGGTACAGTCAGGGAAAAAAGCAGTCCAGTGTGAATGAAGATTGGACAGGAGAGGTGGGGTGTGATTCAGACAATCATAAATGAGAGGATCCAGAACAGGACGCAGATTTTCAGACAAAGCCCTGAAAAGATGGCTGAGAAAGTATCTATTAATGACAGGATTTATGATACAGCTTTGGCTCCAAGCTTTGTCCTTTCTCTCCTTTCTGCTGTGCTTCACTTCAAGAGGCCTGGTAGAAGAACGGTCCTTCTGGGCAGATAGTGATAATAACAGTCTTCTCTGAGCCTTTCCCAAAAAAGCACTTGGAATTGTAAACTAAGGAGTGAAGCAGGGCCTAAAACCTAAACAATGAATTTCCTCTTAAAATGAGGCCCATGAAAACCTGTTAAGTCTTTATGTTAAGTTCTGCTTTGTTCTTCAGAAGTGCCCAGAATGCAACCTGCTGTGACTCACTCCATGAAGTCCACAAATGTTTGTCTAAAATCACGCAGGTTTCACCCTGTTACTTTACAGCTGACCGATTTGCCATCAGTCCATGGAGAACCTTTGGGCGATTAACTGGATCCAACTTTCTCTGCCTACAGATAAGACTGATGACCCACAAATGAGTAGCTGTCCATCAAGTACTCCAGGAGTGGGAGTAAATTATCAAAATTGAGTGCAACAGGTTTTTTTCCTCTGGTTTTGTTTGGGTTTAAAAAGTCATTTATAAGTGCAATTAATTTTTATTTCTCTCTAAATTTCCTTTCATAAACTAGATAAATCTCTAGCACATGGCGTATAAATCTGTCACTCCACACCTCAGCCCTTTACTGTGTTTGTAATCCTCAGTGTCTAAAAAACAGACTAATTGCGAGTGTTTTTGTATTTGTTCCTGGCTTATTATCTCCTTAACAGTTAGACGAAGGCCACACAAAGGTTTAGAGAGCACTTTGTGGTGAATAAAGGCGATGTTGAGCTGGCAGAGCAGATGTAACCCACACAGCAGTTAGTTAGCTTGCTGCTGTGTTTACCTCGACTCCCAGGGTTTTGTCTGTATTTAGAACGATTGCAACAAAGTGGATGAGAAGTACCTTGTATTTTAGTAACTTACTGTGTATTTTTATGTCCAGTCATAAATTGTACAGTATATATTGTTGGATTGCCCGGTGGCACTGAAATAGTGATTTCTTCATGCCTCCCCTTGCTCTGGAAGCAGCAGTATAAAACCACCGTATGCCCCAATCCCAACCCTCCTGAAGAACACTCCGAACAGGCAGATGGAAATTGTCTGTCTTTATTCCCCTAGCATCAGCCCAGGCTGTCAGTCCCACTGAGTTTCACAGGAGTTTCATCAAAACATGACAGGAACAAGATTTGAAGCGCACACACCTACAGCCAAATCTGGCTCTCAGCAATCCCTGTGCAAATCCAGCGTAGCTAATAAAGTCACGCAGGAATAACCAGGGCAGGGTTTTGCCAACACGGAATAACCTTGGGTTCACATCCAACGCTGCTCTGTATCCTCGGCCGCACGGCTCGAGCCTCAGTCAGCTCAGGGAGTAATTACATTTCATTCTCTCAACTATGCTCATTTTATTGCTGCTGCTGCTGCTGAGACAAGGCAGCCTGCACAGCGCGATCAAGCTGGCTTGTGGTTTTGTAGAGCACAAATTTATGCCTGCCAAGTGGATTAGGGAAGCGTGAAAGAAAAATCATTTAAAAGCTATGGAGTATCCTAAGGTGTGCCTCCAGACTACCAGAATGAAAACTATTGTGGTGTTTCTCCCTTACTTTATAGCAAAGTAGTATTTTTTTTTTTTTTTTGAAAGGCTGTAGGAAATATTTACAATTTCATTTTATCTGTAGTAAAGAAAATAAGCATTTGCCAGGTGTGTTTTGTGGGAGTGAGATGTGACTGGGACCTTGGGTTTTTATGTACTTCTCTTGACCAATGCAGAAGAAGTATGGCAAAATGAAAACAAAGGATGGTTATTTTTTGCCAGGCTTTCTAATGTCAGTTTTGAGTGGGTGAGAGTTACCAACTGGCACGGCATTCTGCAGGGAAGGTACAATTTATGCGTGTGCAGACAAGACATGGTAGGACCTGAATTTAAGCATTGTGCACGAAGAGAAATACCCCAAAGAGGGGTCTAAACCTCTGTTCCATGGAAGAGAGACCCAAACCCTGAGTACTGTATCTGACATTTTGTCCTGCAGTGGCTCTGGATCACCACTCCCTTTAGGAGGTTGTATAACTTTACAAGGTTTCTTGAAGGTTTTAGAGGCAGCTGCAATAACAAGGCTTGAGCCAAGTCAAAGAGCACTGATGTGAACTGACCTGAAATTCAACTGCGACACCATCTTCATCCTGTGTTTAGACAAGAAGCTTCAGCAGTAAAACACATTTGCCTTTCGCACCACCCCTGCGGGATCTCCCGGTCCTGATGGCTGATGTTAGCACTAACTCTTACATTGTCTCTCCTCCCAGCTTCACATGGTTATGTGGCCAGGTTCACCGCAACCTCCTCTCCAAGTTCACAGGTCAAGTTGTGGAGCTGTTTGATGAGGAGTTCCGACACCTTTATGCCTTGTCCAAGCCAGTGAGAGGACCGAAGTCTCCACCACGCACCATGCCCTTCCTGTTCAGCAAGAGCTGGGCGCCCCTGCGCAGCCTCCCCGACAGCAATGAGGGAAGCGCAAACACTCTTTCTGACACCTTCAGCAGCCTCTCAGCTGGCAGCACCAACCAGACCAAGCAAACCCCAAGAACTCTCATATTCGGCAGCAACTTCAGCCCCCAGCCATCTCTTCAGAGAGTTAATTCCTTCCACAGCTATGTCCCGTTCTCACCCCCACCACCACAGGCAGCCGCCATCCAGGCCAACTACTACCAGCCACACTACGTGGCCGATAACTCCCCCGTTCCGTATAACAACATGAACATTTACAGACCTATAAGACTTAGACAAGAGGAACCAAACAGGACAGGGTTGAGCTCACCGTGGCGATGCCTCCAAAAAGCTAACCTGTTTGCATAATAACCACCTTGGGTTGAATTGCAAGTAAATGTAGTGAGGACCTGTTTGGCAATCGCTTGTGTACTGATGAATATAGAAATTCTGTGTAATACGAAATGGGGATGATTTCAAGTCCCTTGTTTTGTTTTGCTGCTTATGGATGCTTCGTTTCCCTAATTAAAAAGCCAAGCCTGCTAACATGTAAACCTTGGGTGCATCACAATCCCAGGAAGAACACATCTCAATAATGCTGCTCACAGCGCAACGCTGCTGCTGCCTGTCAGCCGCCCTTGGTGGCATATTTGTGTGGCAGGAGATTTCGGTGGTTAACTGGTCTTCATGCGGTCAGGCACCTGAAAGTGGGCAAGGCACCGTTTATTACTATGCATTTTATGCACTTGCATAAGGAGAGGAAAGGCTGCTAATTAGGTGCCAAACCGAGGTGCTGCTGGCAGCAGCAGTCTACCTTCGTGCTGTCCTCACACCTTCGTCTTGATTTGGAAGGACTCCTTTAGGGCTGATGGGGAAGCACATTTTCCACCAGCACCCTGTCTCAGAGCTGCCTGCTTGTGGTGTGCAGCAAGGACATCTGTTCGCAAGGTTTGTAGGAAAAGACCCACTAACCATGACACGGACCAAGACAATTTGGGTTGCAGAGGACATCTTGCAGCCACCGTACGCTCTCTTCCACTCGGTAGTGACACGGGTGCGTTCCAGCAGCCTTTGTTACGAACCTCCCACCCCACCAGCTCAGAGCAGTTTTCTGTATTGCAGAGCAGCTGAGTAGATGCAGACGGGAAAACGACGCTGAGTAAAGAAGAAAAGTTCTACTAGCAACACACCAGAACTGAGTTCCAATTCATTTAATAGCACATGGATCTCCCCCAAATAGTCATTTGATTGAACATTAAGTTAGAGCTAATGATTCTTTCCTTCAAAGTTCTTCAAGGTTTCTAATTTTTAAAGAGAAATGGGGTGTCTGTGCCCGCTGAATACAGTTACAGGAGTTACAAATGTTCAGCAGCTTGAAAACAAACAGAAAAAAATTCTGCCAAATAACCCACGAAGACCAAGGAAGCTTCTGTAAGTAGAAGGCAAAAACTAATAAGAAAATTCATGAAACAAAGGATTTCCACCCAAATCCCAAAGTTACTAAATGCCTAACATCTTTGATTTATCAGTAGATTATATTTTACACCTGCTCTATATCACCTTTCACCTGATTCCAACAGAAAACAGAAACCTAAACACATCTGCACATCTGGCCCATTTTGCCTGACTTCTCCCCTGCTCTAAAAGGAATACAATTTAATTATTTAGGCTGCGGATGACAAAAATTGTGTGCAACATCAAGATCTCAGGTGAAGAAGGCGTCTCATCCTTGTGAGAAAAATAATTTTGAAAATGTAGTGGTAAAGTTGACAGAACGTTATGAAAGGTACAGGATGGATGCATCCTGCTCTAGCTTCGGTGTGGACGTTTTTACCTGTGATATTCCAGACTCCAAAATTTGATAACAAAAAACTATTGCATATAATTGTAAATTCTGTACATAGTAACATTTTTTTGATTCCTTGGGACGAAGGGAAAGTTGATTTTCATTCCTCTGATAATTCTACTTAATTATCTAAATATGAAAACCATTCAAATAAAAGCAAAGACTTTCATTAAAATCTCTTTGAGAATAATTTTGTTTCTTCACATTCTCTTGCCTTGTGCACCTTGCTCTCTTCCAAAAGCTAAAGGAGTTCCCTACAGTCAGAGCCCAGGTGAAGAGGAAACACATTTTCTTTCTTCTGAAATCAACAGGAACAGAATGAAACGTGCATGTCTCCGCAGCCTAGTCAAGACTTCTCTTCTATGTTTGGTTCAGTTCCCTGACCTCATCGTGGCCCAACTAGGGGTGGCACAGAGGGACAAATGGGGAGAAGTTTTTAGATTCATTTCCTCAGGTCATGGCCCATAAAATCCATGGAAGAGCTCTTCTCATCTCTACGAGTTTGCCTGCAGAAGTTTTGGAGAATGCCGCGAATGAAAAGGAGTAAAGACAAGCTAATAACCCAGAAGGAGCACGGTGAGTTCAGAGGAGCTGGTTTCAGCCCTGGGTCAAGGATCCAGCCTCTGCTAGTTCAGACAGCTGAACTTCAAAATCGAGTGAATGGAATTTCAGTTTTGATGGGAAACAATCAAAGTTTACAATTTCAGCAATGAGTTATGCCAGAAATGCTAACAGGTCCCCACAAGCATGATCACTCAGTGGTGAGGGCAACATGTGGTTACAGGCAGCTGCAGAATCTACCTGTTGGGAAGGTCACGGCAGAATGCTGACAGACCTCATCCGTCTGCTGCGAGGGAAGGGCTTGAATAAACACTGCTACCGTACAAGGTACCCTCAGCAGGTTTGTGGGTGACACCAAGCTGAGTCGTGCAGTTGATTCACTTGAGGGAAGGGGTGCCGTCCAGAGGAACCTGGACCAGCTGAAGGCCCCATATAAACCCCATGAAGTTCAACAAGGCCAAGTGCAAGGTCCTACACCTGGGCTGGGGCAATCCCTAGTATCAGGATAGGCTGGGAGATAAAGGGATTGAGAGCAGCCTTGTGGAGAAGGACATGTGGATGAGGTATCAGATATGGGCTATCAACCAGCACTTGCAGCTCTGAAAGCCAACTGTGTCCTGGGCTGCATCAAAAGAAGTGTGACAAGCAGGTTGAGGAAGGTGATTCTGCGCTTCTACTCCACTCTGGTGAGATGGCACCTGGAGTGCTGTGTCCTGCTCTGGGGACACACCCTGCAAAGACCCCTAAATTATCCTCCAGAATGCCCCAGAGTCCCATCCAGGCTTTGCCGGGGCCTGTTGGAGGTCCCTGCTGACCTCTAGAGGTCCTCCCTATTCTACAGGTCTAGAAAAAAATCACTTTTAAGTGCAATTTCACTTCTGTAGATATTCTGGAGGTTTGTGTAGGCTACGCTTATTTATGCTTTTAAGCCCTCACCACCCACATGTAGATTCTCTTCATCTTCCTCCAAAATAGGTGAGACACTGGAAAGATGGCAACAAGGATCATTCCAGCTCTGGCTTTCCAGGTCACCATCTGAATTGTCTTCGGCATATTAGAAGGGATGAAATCTCTTGTGCCGTCCGCCAGCTGTCCCGCAGACCAACCATCTTCATCCACCTGTCCAAAGACATAAACAGATTGTCCAGCAGTCAGAGGAAGCTCTAGTTCAGACTGCTCCCTGGGGCCATCAGAAGGATTGTAGCTGTACCGAGCTATGAACGCTCAAAGCTTTCACAGTGGGTGTCCCAGAGCCTCCAGGGTGACAGACCATTTGTCTGCTACTGGTCCTTCTGTCGCACTTGTGGGGTCCTCCTCTGAAAGGAGGTGTCCTCTGCCCAAGGCAACTCTGAGGGGCTCTGAAACTGATTCTCTGGTTCACTTATCTGGACTTGAAATAGTTGCTCAGTTTCTCCATGGTCCCTTTTTGCTTCTCCCTGAGCACTTTCTGCCATGCCTCTCATGGCTTGCAGTCTGCGCTCTGCAGCTTCCAGTCAGGTTCGAAGACAGCTGATGGCTTGGATGACAGAATTTTGCTCCTCTGGCACTTGCCTCAGTTGCTCCTTCAGGTCAGCATTTTCAGCTTGAACCTTTTCTGCCCAGTGCATCTGCCCACAGAGCTGAGAATTTTCTTCAGCCAGTCTGGTGTTTTCATCCATCATCTCCAGAAGCTGCACCTCTAACTCCTCACACCTTTGGCTGAGGCTGCTCACATAGTATGAGCCCTCATCACCTGCAGCCAGTTGAGCCTGGTGGTCCTCAGCCATCCTTGGCAAGACTTCATTCTGCTGGTCCTGAGCCAGCAAAGCTCCAGCTTGCTCTCTCCTTTCTCCAGCACTCTGCTGAGGAAACAACTTCATGCCTGGTTCCTCAGCGCTGTGTCCTGGCCCCCTGCACACAATGGAGGGTAGGCACCTGGTGACCAGCCAAGGTCAATCCACCACAAAGGCCACATTGCCCCATCCCTGGCCCATGGCAGAGCTGTCTCTTCTGCACAAAAAAGGAGGCAGTGGCTGACATAGGGTCAGGGCTTGGCTGCCCCTCAGAGACCCAGGGAAGACAACTGATGGTGACAGTTGGCAGCAGCACTTGGTGGCTGACAGCCTGCTCCCCGAGCCCTCAGCCATGAGGTGGGATGGTGCAGCCGCCCCTCGCCTCGCTGGGGCCAGGCACAGGCCCTTGGCCACCCCACGCAGAGGGAGGGGTGCTGGTGGGGGCTGGCCAGCCAACAGATCGAGCCTTGGACACTCTCTGAAAGCCACGTGCTGGGCAGCACAGCATGCCAGGCTGTGCTGGATGCTCTGCTCCAGGTGTCAGAGCTTACGGGGGAAGGTTTGCTGCTTCCTGGCAGTGCCTGCAGCAGGATCTGCAAGACCCGGAGAAGCAACATGGTACCCTGCAGATGGAGAGCCATCTCCTGAGAATCTCTCCAGAAGCATGCAAGGAGGTAGAGGAGGCTCCAGCAGAAAAATTCCCAGCTAGCTGCCTTCACCAACCAGATGAACAAAAGATGCAGGCATCTGCAGGAGACCACTGGGCACCAGATGAATACTCCGGTGCCATGGCCCATCCAAAGCTCCACTGAGGAACTGGGCATGAAATGGTTTCCTCAGCAGAGCACTGGAGAAAGGAGAGAGAAAGCTGGAGCTTTGCTAATGCAGGACCAGCGGAATTAAGTCTTGCCGAAGGCAGCTGAGGAGCTCCAGGCCCAACTGGCTGCAGATGATGAGGGAGTTACATGGGGGTGGTGGGCGCTAAAAAGCATAAACGTAGCTTATACAAACCTCCAGAATATCTACAGAAGTGAATTTGCACTTAAAAGTGTTTTTTTCTACACTTTAACATTTTTGAAGGGGAGGACCTCTGGAGGTCAGCAGGGGCCTCCAACAGGCCCCAGCAAAGCCTGGGTGGGGCCCTGGGGCACTGTGGAGAGCGATTAGGGCCCTGCAAAGGCCCCTGCAGAGCCCATCTGTGGCCCTGGGACACTCTGGAGGGTAATCAGGGTCCACAGGAGCCCCTGCAGAGCCCAGCAAAGGCCCTTAGGGCTTTCTGGAGGGTAACCCCACCATGTCAGAGCACCACTGGTGCTGGCAGCAACAAGGACCCTGCTGTTGGGGCCGGGTGCTCTGCACGTCCTCGCTGTGGGGAGCAGATAGTGGAGAGAATTCTGCACAACATTGAGCGGCATTACCCAAGGGACCATCTACCCAGGCATCGCTCACGTGCCAGGGAAGGACGGTGGCAGGGCACCTTGAGCCCGCTGCTGCCCCTGCGCTCGCAGTCTTAAGTAAGCTGAAGGAACAGGCTGGGCTTGGCCAGGGCTTTCCAGAGCGTCCTCGCGTCCCTGCCCCAGCTCAAACCAGCCTTGCAGGTCTTTTGACCAAGATGCTTCTGCTGGTGTCCTGCCAGTGTTGCCCATTAAAGCACTTCTGAGCGTGAAGCCTGATGCCCAGCAGTATGATGCAAATGGAGCACACCTCGCGTGTGCAATTGCTGCTCGTGCAGGGAGCACCCAGAGGAGCAGGTTCTCGAGGGCATCCCCTGTGCTTGCTGCTTGTGCTCCCTGGGACCATTTCACTGACTGCTTCTTCCACAGGCTGCTTCCAGTCACCAGGGACTTCACCTGATTGCCGTGATTTTTCAGATATGGAGAGTGGCTTAGCAACTACATCAGCCGATTCCCTCAGGACTCTGCGGTGCATCTCATCAGGTCCCATAGACTTACGTATATTCAGGTTCCTCAGGTAGTCACAAACCTGATCTTCCTGTATAGTAGGAAGGACTTTGCTTGCCCAGTCCCTGCCTTGAGGTCCATCCACTCAAGAGGCATGGGAAGAGAGGTTGCTGGTGAAGACTGAGGCAAAAAAGTTGTTGAGTACCTCAGCCGTCTCCATGTCCATTGTTAACAGTTTGCCAGTTCTTCTAATGGCCACTTTTTTGTGTGTGAAAAAGAGCACGCCCTGTTCTGCCCCTGTTCCTCCTAGAAAATACAGAGCACCCACGCTTTCCTCCCTCCTGCCCACCGCACACTATACTCCTGTGCAGTCTGCTTCCATGACACTCACTAGGCCTGCCAGCTGCACCTCCACCCCTGGGGAGGTGATGGAGCAGCAGATCCTGGAAGCAACTTCCACCTTGTCCTGTGAAGGACAAGAAGCTGATGGGGAGCAGTCAGCACTGATTCACCATATGAGGAAACTCTGCCTTACACCGTATCACATATGAGGCAGGAAGGTCACCTCCCAGGGGCAAGTACTCGGAGGGTGTCCCCTCATGAGTTCTGGCTGGCCACTCATCCCAACAGAGAACTACAAGGTTTACGGAGTCCTGAAGTACCAGCAATTTTCTTTGTTTCCTAGAACTTCTGCCAGCAGCAAAGCTGGATTTTCATTACCTACTGAACCCCCCATGACTGATGCTGCAGCTGGTTTTAGCACCTTCCCAGGGAATGCAGATCCTGCAAGGACAATCAAGCGAACTCACCCAGCGCAGGCCTTGTCATTTGCCATCACCAACATCATAACAGGTTGGGAACCCACAGAGTCCCACCTGGGTCACCAAATCACTACCAAAATCGATTTGCTTGCACGTTTCTTTTCCTCTAGTCTGTGTGTGGGTGTCAGACAGGAGGCAGGAGACGCAGGCACCAGCTAAAACCCTCTGTTATGGCCAGCAATGGAAGTGGCTCTAGGTTGGGAGCACAAGCCGGATCCTGTGTTACAACTCTTGATTCCTTGTAAGCAATCTTCAACTATTCACATACTCATTTTCACAACGACATCACCTGCTGATGGGAAGTACAGAGCAAGGATTCTTTTGTTTTCCTTTGCTTTCGCATGCAGCCTTTGCTTTATCTTTATTAAACTGCCTTTATTTCAACTCCCACATCCTTTTTTTCTTTCCATCTTATTTCCTCCTCCTGTGTTGTGTTGAGAAGAGGGAGTGACAGAGCGTCTGGGTGGGCAGCTGGCAGCCAGCCAAGGTCAACCCACCACACAGGGGGACAGGACAAGTGACAATGGTTCTAAACAGAAAGAGGGTAGATTTAGATTAATTTTTTTTTTACCATGAGGTGAGACACTGGAACAGGTTGCCCAGAGAAGTTGTGGATGCCCCATCATTGGCAATGTTCAAGGTCAGGTTGGACGGGGCTTTGAGCAACTTGGTCTAGTGCCAGATGTCCCTGCTGCTGGCTGGGGGGTTGAACTAGATGATCTTTGAAGGTCAGCACTAGTTACAGCACTAACATGTTCCCTCACCTCAAAGGCAGCAGTATTCAAACACTCCATAGCAAGACACACTATTTGATTCTGTTGTACAGAGCAATCGTTTCAGAAGCATCAGAACCAGTGTCAGAGAGTCCTTCCTAAAGTGTCTGTAACACAAGCAAGTGTTAAAATAACAACATCAAACCTCAGTAACCGTTGATGGATTCTCACTCGCAGTTTGCCACACTAAAATTTGCTATTTAATGCAGCACGGACTACAGGTGCGTGTGCTGATACCAATAATAACATCCTAAGAGGCAAAATGTGAAGAAATCTATTTCAGGCAGATGTAGGGTTATGCAGAACATAAGCAGCAATGATGAAGCATTCAAATGCAGGATGGAAACGCAAAGCCCCTTGTGAGATATGATCAGAAACAGAAAACTGGACTTGGAAGTGGCATGCCAAAAAAGTGAGGAGCAGGCCAAAAAAGGAGGAATTGAGGTGGCTGAGATGAGAGGCAGCCAGGCGCAAGCAGAACAAAGGAATATTTCATAGCCCCAGTGCAATAAACACTAGCTATTTGGAACAGTAACTATGCAACACATGCAGAACAACATGAATGTTGTTTTCTTTGCAGTAGTTAAAAACAACATTTTTGCTTTATTGTTCTGTTTGAGAAAATGCTGCCTGTTCTTAGGAATGCCATTTGCCTTCCACTCCTGGAGCCAGCAGGGAGTTAACCACTGTGCTCCCAGTCAAAGAGACAACCTCAAGCCAAACAATCTGCATGCACACCAAAAAGTCTCCAAATCACCTTGGCTAGCTGCTGTGTATTTTGGGTTTCTCAGTCACAAAATTACAATATTTGGCAAGTACTTAATTTGCTGCTAGAACAGCTCAAGCGCCATTTCCACTTTCTAAACTGTGAAGCCAAATCATGTGGCAAATTCCCATTAGACATCTATACAGAGCTGGTTCCACAAAAGCTGCGTTCTGGTCTCCTGACCACGGAACCTACTCAAGAGCTGTGGCAAAACAAATTGTAGCCTTTTATATGGCTACTCATGGCCTTAAGTTTGTGAAGAAACTGGGAGAAGTCCCTATAATGTTTTTTTGCTGACATTTTTGGCATTAAGCTTTCCACGTTGCTATGCCTTTTCTGTTAGACATCCTACGTTGATGCTAACATTGTAATTCAGGTACAGCATGTCATGGACAGTCTCTCCTGAAAGCCGGTGACAGCAGCATGCCCAGTCCTTCAAGCAGGCTTCACTGCCATCTGAATACAGGGCTCTACGCACACACACACAAAAATTTCCACCTAGCAAAGTACACGCATGACTGAACCAAATATTCTGTGATACATCATGACTGCATTAATGCTTACCCACGTATACTTGCCAAGTCATCATCTTTCGTAACAGGCTGACCAGGATGTGGTTTAATTGCATTAAGTCACCAAACTATCAAAGATAATTTGACATGGCTGAAGGCGATATTCAGTTTTTCCAGAGAGGTTTCAGTCAACTTAGCAGAGGGCTATACCATACTAAGGGTTAGCAACAGGTTCCCTCACCAGTATCTTAAGGCTTTAAAGTTCACCTGAAAGTAGCAGATATAAATCTTATTTTACATATGGTGAACTACCAATCGATTGTGAGTTATTTAAAGTTTCAGCACTCTTCAGTATTTGAGAAAGAAAACACAGGAAAACATGAAGAAAAGTCACAGCAAATTATGTCTAAGAGATTCCTAGTTTCAAACTACATCCACTAAAGAACACATTTATGAAGGTTACAAAGAATTTAAGGCTCACAGTTTAAGACAAGATGGGGGAAGAGCACACCTTGTTTGCCTCAAACATAAATTTATTTCAAGCAAAAGAAACTACAGGATAATCTCTGCCATTTTTTATAGAAGCCCAAAGCACGCAGCACCAAAGCTTCAGCAAAGTGGTGTCATTATCAGCTGAAAGTAACAGAAGGAGCTGTATGAAACAACGCTGCCAGTTTTCACAGAAGAGATCTTCTTCCTTGCAGGGTTTTACAAAGGATATGATCTGACTAAACACTCTTCACTGCATGTAAACAAACGTGGCAGCTCTCCTCCCTCATCTAAGCACACCGAAGACAAGACAACAGCTAATTCTATGCCTGCAAAAAACTTACCTTTGAAAAAAGAAAATCTCCTTCTAGTTCTAGGTTAACTATTTACCACTTAGATTTTTAAAAAATTTCTGGAATTATTCTTACTGACAATTTCTCAGCATAAATATGTTTAAGATCTCCAGCTATTCATCTTTGAACAGGAAATCACTATAATGTCAAGTAATCAAGAAATATTAAAAAAATTAAGACAACGGCTAATTCCATGGCTCTAGATGCACCAACACAGAACTTGATGCCAAGAAACTTTCAAACTGGACATCATAAGCAAAGTCTTCCATCCCACTGGCATTGGAGGACTCAAAAAAATCACAGGCTCTGCAAGTACAACACGGTGAGGTTTAAAATGGGAAGCTACCTCTGAAAACAGAATTGAAAGCTCAATTTTATATTGGATTCCTCATTAGCTTAAATACAAACAAATCAGTGAAGAAAGAAAATAATGAGATGTTAAAGAGTTTAAATGCAGAATTGATATACATTCCTAAAAAACATACAACAAAAATTCTTTAAAAATGTTAATAGAACTTTATTACATATATCATTCCAAAATCATTTGGAGATGTGAGAATAAATACAACAAAACCTTTACATTACCGAAGACGGGAGACACGTATCTGAATATAACTGTCTGTCAAAGTGACATAAATAATCTTGGAGATTACCGAACCACTTGATTTCAAATTCTGTGGCTGATGCCGTGACCAGTGACGACAGCGCTGAAGGGCCTACACATTTTACCTCACCCTGCAACTCCTCTTTTAATTTTTCCGGTATAAGATCCTGCCCCATAACCTGCAAACACAGTAAGAAAGAAAATGGGGAACAAGAAAAGAACTTGCAGAGAAAACAGCAAATACGGCATTAATAACAGATCTTCACAAGAAAAGCCCTTGACACATGAACCAGACGCCATCTGAGCAGTTGCCAAGTCACAATCAAGTTGTCCGCCTGCTGCATCCTGCAATACAGAGGACTTGGGAGCCCCAGATGCACAACCCCACCCGGGTCCTGCCTGTGCTCCTACTGGGGATTTCTACTCTCTGAGTAGCAGCAGCAATCTCAAAGCCAACTCGGCATTCAGTGCTCACCTTGATTCAGCACGGACACACTCGTCTTCTCGTGGGGGTGTCAGCGCAAGGCAAGCAAGAGCAGCAAGAGCAGTTTCCTTTCCCAGGCGGTTCAAACCTGAGCTATTCTGCATCCTGCTGCCCTCTCCTGGATGAGATTCCCCAAGACCGCCTGTCAACCCACAGCGGCTCGGCTTCGCCTTAGAGCTCTTAATACTGACAGCAAAGTTAGAATCTCACTAGCTTCCTTTGGTTCCTTAAGATAAAAGTCAGAAACTCTCTAAGTAACGTTAAAAATGCTTAATCGCTATGAATAAAGTCATGCAATGTTACTCTCCTCCTCTGTGTTTCTTCAAAACTAGAACCCAGTACATCAAACAGAACAAAGAAATCCTGTAAAAGGATGCTTCTGGCTTTTTCTGAAAACATTTAATACTTTTTCTGGAAGAGTTTAATGCTGACTGTGGGCATCAAAGTAATCGCCAATTCCATTTTGTGCTTGTGACTCACTTTGTGACATCTAAAATTCCTGAGATAAAATCTGCATCCCAGGGAATCACAGCTATGATGCATCTGCAAATACAAGTCCAATGAGAAACTTAATAACCCTTAACGCTCCCGAAAGGAGAACCTCAGCAGAACAGAGATACACCTGCCTGACAGGAGCCAGCGCTGTATAGCTATCACTGTCTGCTCCTGATAAGTCACGGGCAACCCGCCCCAGCTAATTTACCTTGCTTCCTGGCACAGTTAATGAGCTCAGCGGAGCGTCACACTTCAAGGTCTTGCTGCCTGAACTGGCTCAGGTACCTCAGCCAGCCTACGTACAGCTGAGAACCTGCACACGATGAAACATCCCCTTACCTTGGTCAGCAGCAGCAAGGAGTTGTCATCGAAACCAAGATGTGCCACTTTGTCATCAATTTCTTTTTGACTTTTTATGTTCTTCTCCAGTGCAAAGGATGACTGTTGCAACTGGGTAAGCTGAAGTAAAAGCCTGAAATGAACAAGGCAGTTAAAAAAAGGCAGAATTGGCAAAAGCGTAAGTCAGCAAACCTACAACCAAACAAAACAGAATACTTCAAACCAGCTCCTCCTGACTTTTGCTGACTGCAAAAAACTGCAAAATAAATGAATACATCCATATCAATCTGCTACGGGTCTGGTACATCCGTGCTATGAAAGAGGTACTGAGTACTTTTGAAAAACAACATGCCGAGAATCTCTGGTTGCTCTACACAAGCCATTCTTCTCCCCATGTATTCATCACACAATTCAAAAGTGAAGCTCAGATCTGCTACCGTCAACTGCAGAACATCACGTGTCCCACATCCTTATCAAGGATGTCTAATGAGAGCAGATCATTTTTGCCCATGACAGGGATTACCTTTGTAACCTGAAAGGGTAAAAATTTGGAGTTTTAGACAAATATCAAACACAGTCTCCACATACGCCAACCGTGGAATATTTTCTATAATCTTTCAACACAGTTTTATGTTCCAGGCACTGCCACAGAAGTCACCACACCATGATTCTGCAAAGGTCAGACGCTGTGGTCACAATGTGGCTTCGTGTCACAGAGGGATCCCATCACCTACGGCTCCAGCAGAGAGAGCAGCGGCAGGTCCCAGAGCCCTCCGCACACAAGGACTGTAGAACATGTCAGCAGAGGAAAATCTGAATATATTCAGTCAAGGGACCACTGGGACTTAGCAGTACTGCTACTGAAACGATGTTTAATTCCAGCTTTATGCATAAAGAACAACACTAATTTTTAAATCACATTTACCAAAGTTAAACAAAGCAGGTGTTGTAATAAAGGTGTGTATTTTTATAAACAGAAGACTTAAGATCTTAGATGAAAGTTTTCACTTGAGCATTGTAAACATCAAAATTTACAAGTAGGAGCCAACAAACCATTAGTAAATTCAGTGAAGTTTTGACTGGGAAATTTAAAGTAAAAATTGAAAGTATTTTTAATTTGTAAAACCTTTTTGTTTCAAAATTTGCATCAACATCATGTAAGAAAGAATGAAATCTCAATGAAAATGAAACAAACAATTTCTCTGGTATTTTTTGTTGGCAAAACTAGAAGAGTAAATTATTCATGATGCTTTAATACAGAACCTTATTTCCTGCAAAAAGCAATCCTAACATCCCTTTTCCAGGTGCAATTTTACCTGCACATATGCTTATGCAACATCCATATCTTACCTAAAATCCAACAGACCTGAAAATAGTAGACAACCCATTTAATGCATAAGCCCTGGCCAGGGGAGAAGCTTGCCCTGGGCAAGTGTATCTGCAAATATAAATCACAATAACACACTGTGAAACTGTGCAGCCAAGCACAGAAATCCCACCATTTAGAATTGCCTCGATGCTGAACCATACACATCAAAATAAGCAGCACAAATTATTTTACTATGAGTGTAGCTTTAATATTAAATATCAGTACTCAATCTATTACTTTCTCCCAAGTAGCAATTAAAGTCTCTTAGTCTGAGTACAGTTAAAAGCTACTATATATTTTTTTACATTTATTAAATCTTGCCCTAACGGGGCAGTTATAAAGTGCTCTCTGTAAACATTTGTGGAAGCTCATAAAACAGCTTTAAATACATTTTGGTGACTAATACATTAGTGAGAGGCAAGATGGCGGGAAAAAAATCCAGGACTATTTTAACAAAACCAGTTCCTAATTATGTCTTTGAAAGATTATGTTTTGGGGATTTTTGTTGTGTGCACGAGTTTTCGGAAGAAAGGGAAGAAAAGGAAAGAGCATTTTAATGCAGCCCTGTCAATCAGCTGTCACAGAGTTCATTTTTCAACCTCATCCATTATGCAGATTGGGGTATTATTATAAAATACATTTTCGCTCAAGCATGAGGCTTCAAGCAAATAAGGCAGGTGGCACTCACAGAAGGAAGACTGGCAGCCCTTCCCTTTGGGGCACTTCTGCTGCTGCATCTTTAACACCAAACCAGGAAATAACCATGCTCCAATAGGAGCATTTGCTGAAAACCAAGCCCTTTTGTATATAATTACTTGAAAAGATTTGTATAATAAGGTCATTGAAAAAGATTTCTCAACAGTGCGTGACACTGGTTTACTCTTTGCACTCAGATTTAGGTTGTTCGCAGCTACCATGCCGGTGGATTTTGCTTTTTAAAATCTGAAGCAACAGCAAGAGGCTTCTACGTTAGCGCTGCCAATGCCCAAATAAACACTTAAAGTGAAAACGTGAACTGAGAATATTAAGGCTGGGAAAAACAAGCTTTAAATTGTTCTTGATGGGGAGAAGCTGACATTATTCTAAGAATACATTTAGTTACCTTGCTCTAATAAACGAGGCACATGCCTTCAGGCCAACTTTCTTTGGCATGTTCTGCTCCCAGGACTCTGAGCCCGTGTGCTTCCCCTTGTCCGTCCTTTCCGGTTCTTCCAAAGCACAGAGGAATTCTTTCACAGCTTGGCTGCTGCTCCAAGTCGCTCCATTCTCCCTCTTTGTTTCTGTAGCAAGGCTGGACCAAGGACCTTCTTTCTGGCTGTCTGACCTGTGAGACTGCAAATTAATCTCTCTTCCAGTCGATGTTGTGAAACTGAGATCACTCGCACCAACCTCTTCAGACTGATCTAGATTTGTTTCTGGAATAAGTAACGAAGATGAACTCTGCAAAAGGCTCATATAAGCTTCAGCAAGTAACTTCCAGTACCAAGGGTTGAAAGGGTGTAAGCAGACCAATTGCTGCAGACACGTGATCTTTTTTTCTGTATTTTCCAGACTCTGGTAAATGGCTAACTGCAGGTTGAGGACTGTTGTAAAGTGATCGGTGTTGGTAGCGCTGTTTCTCTAGAAACAAAAGATAATACGTTAAAAAGAGGAGTAGAACAGAATAATCCTTCAAAGCCTAATAAAGTATCTCCCTGAATAATGACACACAAATATCACCAAAGGTAATTTTTAAATTGTACAAAACTGTGCTTTTGATTTTAAATTATACAGATCACAAGCGCTCACGGTGACAGCAATCTCTCTAGCTGCCTTGTCCCAGCTGGAGAGGCGAGAAGGCCTCGAATGCTGTCATTTGTTTATTTACCTTCCGAGTTTTATACAGCTGCCCTTCTTTGACGTATAAACACCTTTTAAATGAAATAAACAGCAGCAGTAAAATTTTAGCAGACTTCAGAGGCTCTAGACTTTTCCTTTATGGGAGAAACCCAATTTGTGGTTAGATACTTCTTGGTGGCACTTTGGCAACGAGTACATGCAAATAAAAGGGAGTTTTGAACCGTCGCCTTTATAATGGAAAGATTTAAGCACTCATTTATCCCCTTTCTTATAATTCCTATTATATTACATTAATTCTGCCTGGCAGAGCATGATATTTAGTCCCTTCCAGGACTACCAGTCTCCCTGCACAGGGAGCTCATTGTGGTACAGGGTGTTCTGATTTCTAAAGAGTGATTATATCTGCAGTGACAGTTACCCTCTGTTTACCAAATACTCCGAGCACTGAACATCCTGAAGGATTATACCCACGAAGATTATTTTTCCAGAAAACGGTCCATATAAAAGAACTACTGGCAATATTTTCATGTTCAAAGCCTAAAAGAAATACTGCATTATGTACCATTTTTTCTGCAATATCCAGAGCCTCCTTGTGCCTTCCCAGGCGAGACAAACAGCGAGCCTGGCCCTCTTGGACATCTCGTCTCATGGCGATGTTACTGGGAGGTAAGAGTAGTAAGCAGGTTGAATATTCACACAGTGCTTTCTAGTAGTGGTGACAAAAAGAAAAGCCAAACAAAACAGTGAGAGATTTTCATTTAAAAACAAGCCTAACAGTGTTTTGTTTATGACGACCGCCATGAAGGGGATTTAAGAGCTGAAATCACGTTTTCATTTCTCCGGACTCAGCTACCAGCTCTGCCAGCTGCAGACGAGGGCCCCTGTGCTACACAACCGAGTCTAGACAGTGATGAGCAACCTCCCCCCTAACTTGTGTTTAAGCCCTGGCAGCATTCACCACACATCCATCCACCTCTCCCTCACTAGGCTTGATCCAGAAGGGATCTTCTACCGACTTGGGCAATACGTGACACGAGGCATCTTTCCTCCAGCTACTAACTCAATGATCAGAGCACTCATCCTAAACTTGGGGGACCTTGTTTCAAACCCATGACATTCTCCATGGGAAGGTCTGAACCTGCAAGTACCTCACCTTACGTGAATAATCAGGGTATCAGAGAATACTGCAAGGAAGGTGAATCTCCATTGTTCCTGTAGGGTGGTTCTAATTTGCATTAAATAATTAAATATTAATTGGGCTAAGGAAAAAGACAAGAACGAACAATACTTCCGTAGCTTAATGCTCAGGGCACTCACTAGGACTCCAATTAACATTTAAATACATTAAATTAAGTATTCGGTGAAGCTACTACTGGAAACCTGGTTCCTTTCCCTTTCTGCAAGTGCTCAGACCAGAAGACTAAAGAGTAGGGCTCATTCTCCTGTCTCTCAAAATGAGTATTTAATTATTCCTTGCAAAATCAAATGGTTCTAACAGAAAGAGCTTCCAGGCAACATACATTAAATACTTCCTAGCAAAATGGCTAATGTATTTTTCTCCTCTACTATTAAGCTTGGATTTCTTCTCAAGCAAAAGGAGGGAGTCCCCAGTGCCCTGCGAGTGCAGCAGCCACTGCTGAAAATGGGTCAGAGCAGGGCTGCAGGACACCCCCACTCGCCTTGTTACCTGACAAAGGGATATAATGTGGCAAGCATCAGGCATTATGAATGCCAAGCAGATTCTACAGCCATCCATATCGTAAAAATGGGCTCAGCTGTCCTTGGCATTTCCTATCAAGTGGCTTGATGTAAAAAAGTATTCACAATGACTGAAGAGATCACTGCTCCATTTACTTATTTCCAACTCCCTTTCTAAGGTCATTGCTCTCAAATCTGTCTTTTTATGTGCAGTCTAGTTCTGGTTCTGTCACAGTGATCCAGGTTAGCAGTAAGACTGAAGAGTAGACACTTTTAACATGGATCGCTGCGACAGAAAAGGGTTAGGAAGCAACAGTCTGTTCCACTAGCAGACCTGATAGGGCGTCACTCTATGAGAGGGCACCAGAGAACACAGCAAGGAGTAATCTGCTCTTCCTGAGGGTCACCAGCCACGGCTGACTGCTGCCTGAGGCAGCTTTCTTCTCAGTACACTTTTGTGAATCCCTTCAGGGCGTCTCAGCTGGGACTGGAAAGCATCTGTCAGGTATAGACAAGGCAGTACTAGCACTGGAATAACATTAAAAAGCAAAAGACAGTGCCAACAGAAGCACAAAAAGATCCACAAATCCCATGGGCAAGGCAAAAGGAGCGGAGTCAGAAGTCCGTCTGAATGCTTTGAAATCTGGAAGCCTGTAATGCAAACAGAGCCTAGATGAAGCAGCAATTACAGTTGAAACAAGGGCAGAAGCAACTGATTTCAACCAGGAAACAAGGTAACAAAAGACTGGATCCTACAACGAAGACTACAGAGGCAGGAGAGCATCAACCATCAGCAATGCAGCTCGGGAAGTAGGCAGCAAAGAGAGGGTCTAGGACTACAGCAGGCAGGAACAGAAATAGGCAACACGAATGCACCCTAAAGGCACAACCAGCCATCCGGAGCGAGGGGAGGCGGCAGAGAGGTGGGACAATTAATTATGAGGCTCATAAGCCAACTGTCAGGAGCCTGATAACTACAGTCAGCTCTCACCTGACAGCAGGGAGAGCTCTGAGAAAGCTGAGCAGCAGCCAGGTGGTTGCCAGCAATTTGATGGCCTTTGCGGGATGTGGTACTATCCCCAGGAGCAGAGAAATCCACATGCTTAACCCTGGCTGACCATGGCCACAAACACCAGCTCTGCTCACTGCTGAACCACGCAGATGTGCAAGCCCCATCTGGATCATACGGATCAGCTCGGGTGCAAAGCAGCATCTCTGGCCGGTTCACGCTGACTCCTGCCAGGATGACACGTGGCTGGGGGAGCTGGCCAGAAGGCAGGCACCGGTCGTGGCCTGACCGCAGCAGGATGGCTCTTCCCCAGGACACGGCGGCTGCCCGCGGGGCTCTCCTGCTTTCAGCACGAAGGAGCCATCGAGCTGGACACAACCGCGCCACAGCCTCCAGCACCCCCAGGCCGTGGCTCAGCCGAGAGGTTTCAGTATCAATACACACACGCAGCGCAGCGGGGGCTGAGGGATCACCCCAGCGCACCCCCACAACTTCCACCGGCCAGGCCCCAGGCTCGGCCCAGGCCGGGCCAGAGCGCTGGGCGTACCTCGAAGTCCCGCTGCCGGTAGGCCCAGTCCGCCCGGAACTTGCTGCCCGTCAGCCCGCCGGCGCTGTCCCCGCCGTCCGCCTCGCCGCTAAACCACTGCGGGCACAGCACAGACCGGTCAGGAGGGGCCGGGGCCGGGGCCGCCTCCGCCGTACCGCCCCCAGGCCGCTCCTGCGGCCGCTGCCCCCCGCCACCGCCCCCGGCTCCTCACACGGGGCTCGCATTGCTTCGCGCCGCAGGGCGGACCGGCCCCGCCGCCCGCGCCCCGCTCCCGGCTCGGGGCGAAGAGGGACTCCTCGAACGACCAGCCCAGCAGCGGCTCCATCCCGCCTCCGCTGCAGGAGGGCGACCGGGGGCGGAAGCGGGGGCGGGCGGCCCGGGGGTACCGGGCGGGGCGGAGCGGGCGGGCGGGGAGGTGGTGGCAGCAGGCGGCGGCCATCTTGGGGAGGGCGGAGGGCGGAGGGCGGGCTGCGGCGTGGGGCCCGCCGGGAGCGGTAGTCCCGCCCGGAGCAGCCGCCCCGCCAGGCCTCTTGTCCTTCCCCGCTCCACGGTTCGGGAGCGGCTGCGGGAGCGCAGCCCTTCCGCCAAGCCGCCCGCCGGCATCGGCTGCCTGGAAACGGGGGCGGTGACAGCCCTGGCACCGCCGGCCCGGCCGAGCGAGGCAGGGGAAGGCTTCAGGCTCATCGTTAGTGGCGCTTGCCCGATGGTTCTGGGAGGTGGGTGGTCACCGGGAGCGGGCCGTGCCTGCATCGCCCCGGCTCTGGCGGGCAGCTTGGTCACGAGTCACTGTCATGGAATGTCGTAAGGTCTTGTAACAGATAGTTGAACCAGAGCGTCCCGTGCTTTGGTAAATTAATTGCATAATTGTAGAGCTGTTCTGTTGGTGGCTTGGCCTGGTGCCTGTGCCGGGGCGGGTGGGAGTGTATTTCGGTAACTTTTCCATTTGATTCCAGTTCTGTCCCAAAGCAGAAGGGGAAACTTGTGAAATCTCAGGCTTGCCGAGCCAGGATTTCCCAAAGCCCCCCACAGGCTACAGGCAAAGGGGACACGACACAGTGAAGACTGATCCTAGAGCACCTTCAGGACATGAGGATTCTCAGGCACACCGTTAACAGCACGTGGGTGAAGCTGCAGCTTCCGCTGCTGCCCGCCCTGTCTCCTGATACTGCCGCGCACGGCGCCTGCTCTCAGTGTACCGCGATGCTGCTTCTGCACCTTGCCAGTCCACAGACCGTCCAGGAAGGTCCATTTTGTCCCATCGAATCACCGTGCAGGTTTGGAGAAGGCGAACTGGAAAGTCACCCTTGTACTTAACCTGCAAAATGGGTTAATGAGCCTGTCTCTACAAGAACAGCTTTTGAGGCCAAAGCACTGCTTGCATGGATAATTATAAAAGGTTTCTTTCTCGTAGACGTGTAAAATACAGGTTCTGGCCTTGTTTTTTTGTTTTTGTTCTTTCTAAATGGATACAGGCTCAAAATATCCTTCCATACCAGCATAGCTATGACTGGATGTAGTATCAACTGGCATAAATCCCTAGGTAGAGAGTCAACTTTGGCAGGTAGATTTCATCAGAAAAATAAATGAGGGTTGAGGTTTCTTTTGCTTTTAAAACTTGCTGTTCTGTAAACAAGCCCTCCTGAACATAGGAAGCTGCTTAGCATTTAAGTCTGGAGAGAATAAGGAGTTAGCTTGACATGCTTCAGTCTTTTTGTTACAAGCGTCAAGGTAGGCCAGCACAGTCGCAGCTGTGTGTATGTGCACACCAAACATCTGGCTTCCTCCTGCCCACAGAGCAGTGTGTTGAGTGGCTGCAGGACAGGCAGAGCGTGCAGGAGTCAGCCTGCCGAGGGTAGCGTTAGTGCCTGAACAGTCACGGTGTCTGCACTTTGCTTCGCGTACGCCGGACACACGCATCCCTTCCCGCTCCTCCCAGACTGCCGCTCACGCTGCAGTACACCAGTCAAATGAGCAAAGCATGAAAATCCAGTGAGACGATTAAGAACAATTCTAAAGAAGAAAAACCAAAAAAGAAGCATGAGTAATCATAGCAAAATGTGGCCCCAGCTCAAAGCAAAATAGAAAGAGCAAGGCACTCCCAGGGGCAAATCCCAGGGCAGCCAATTGGCTGCCAGCTTGGATTGCAGAGTCCTCCCGGGCTGAGGGTTTCAGCCCTTGTTGTCTCTGAGGATACCACGGTGGCCTGCAAGGGCTCTGTGTTGCAATGCAGAGAATGCCTTTGGTACATCAGTGACAGGAGAGTAGCAATTCCTGAGCACCACAGAGGGGGCTACCAGCTCAGTGTGTGGTTTCAGTCATAAGTCACAGGCATAATACCGCCTCTCTTCTTCCTTCCTCCCTTGCCTGGCTCTCCCCTTCCCCCTACCTCCCCTCAGACATTTAAAAGGCTCCTCCTATATTAGTTACAGAAATTAAAAAATGCAACTTTAGGAAATTCCTGTGCTTTGTCAGCACTGGAGATTCACACAATTTCTCCCCCGTGATCCGAGTCATCAGTGTAGCTTCCAGAACACAAATTCCCACTGTACTGAGATAAAGTTGTCTGCCCGAGTTTGTGTGGCATGATTTGCCGTGGCGTGTTTCACCTTGCTTCATGCAGGAGAAAATGTCATCTCTGGAAGCAGCAGCTTTGGGGGGGCTCAGAGACATCCAAGCCTTATGAGAGCCTGCGCCACTGCAGCTGCTCTGTGTAGGCAGCTTCGGGGATAAAAAGAAGCCACAGATGAATCTCCTCCTAAAGGCAGCCAAGGTCTTAGTCCACCACCAGCCTAAACCACCGGCTTGACATGTGAACATCCCACCAATAAAACAAATGGGATCCAGTGAGCTGTGATAGCTGAGCAAGTTCCTGCTCATCAGCCAAGCCACTGTAGCTGTTCAAACGAGTGCCTCTTTATGCCGGCAGTGAGGTGCTGTGACCCAGCTTCAACCTCGGTGAGCGAGGGGATGGGCTAGCGTGCTTCATCTTCCAGTCACGGTGAGCCCAGAGAAAGCCTGGGCGGTGAAGACAACTGAAGCGATAGACAGGAATTTGTCACACTGCCCTGTTGCCTGAGCCTTTTGGCCAGGAGAAGAAAATACAGCATGGCAGAAGGAGCCTGTCTAGATCCTGACAGCCCTTCTTCCTGCTTCCCAGTTTACTCTGAGGCAAAATTAATTCAGGAGAATTCTCCCCCAATGCCTCCTTAATTACTGATGTTACTGTTTGTATTGTGACAGCCCGCATGGGTCCTCGCCACAGCCCAGCCACTCTTGTGCCAGGAGAATGCACACCACAAAGGTTTCAGAGACCATCGAGCACACACAGTAGAAACAAGAAACCTTGGTTGGCAACGAGGGCCCTATCTTGGTAGGCAATACCCACACACACTGGCCAAGGAATAATGCATCTGTGTCCTGGTTTATAGCTTTATTAAAATACAATGGAAAGGAGCTGCCCTTAGAAGAAATCAAAAGAGAGACTAGTTCCCTCCTAAAAGCAAGAGAGCTGCCTGCAGTGAAGAGGGCAGTAAGGCCCGCAGGCTGCATTCCTCAAAGGATGGGTGGCTCCTCAATCATTAAGTAGATTCTTCCAGAAACCCTGAAATATTCATACCTTGAGGGAAGATTAATTTTCTCTTTTGACAGTCACAACATAAGCTCTTCCCTAAACATGTTCATTAAAAGAGGAGCAGCTCTTTAGTTGCTGACATTGTCTCACTGTGTCCTTGTCTCTTGCCTTTTATTTGGATTACAAGTTCTTCACAGCAAAGACATCTTTCATCCTCTTTGCATGCTGTCACACATAAGGGGATATTGTCCATGACTAAGGCAGAAGGGTAATACAAATAACAACATTTCATGGCTGGGGGCATACAGAGGTTATCGCTACTACAAACTGCAACAAAACTGCAGTTAAAGCTCTGACGAGCTCAGATGAGCTCTAGCACATCTCACTTTGACGGTTTGAGATGCAACTGCAGAGCTCAAGAGCAATCCTCCTTGAACTGTAAGTGGTCACACTGAGGGTGGCAAAGACTGACCCCCTCTGAGTCAGAGCTCCAAGAAGCTACCGACCCAAATTTCAGAAAAAAACCACTTGTCTCAAACTCAGTACATCTTTAAAGAAGAGCTGGTACAATCAGGACGCACCTCCATCCATCTCAAGCTAGCTGAGAAACCAGTTCAGCCAAATGTAACCAAGAGGAAGCTACATTTGCTAAATCCACACCTGTCCTTGAGGAAAGTAAAACCAGGACTGAGCAAAGTCAAATGTGGGAACTAAAATGACTCCTTACTCCTAAAGGAGCAAAGAGCTCTGGCACCCTTACGCACTGCGGGAGGAGGAGAGCACATTGGAACCAGGGCACTACTAACATGAGAGCGCAGAGGCTGCCTTCTGAGCTGAAGGGCGTCAGGTGAGAAACCAGGCAAGAGGCAGTGACTAGGGAGGTAGAGACACCAGCACTGCTCCTACCAGCCACCAAGGCCAGAGGGGAGGGAATCTCCTGCTTTCTCATCTCTCCAGAAGAGTAACACCGTGGGATCTAGTTTCTTTGTAAATTATCAAGCCACAGGTCTAATAAGACACAACAAAACGAGTGGGGAGGAAAGGGGTCATGCATTTTGGAAATCAAAGGGTAAGAAGCCAAAATCTTTTTAGGGGTCCTTGGGACAGACAGGAGAGGCCACATCCCCCAAAAGATGGTTCATTTGCCTGCCCTACCTTGAAACAGCACAACGTTTCAAAGCCCTGGCAAGCCATATTAACTAGGCCGTAAGCCTTCCCCCTCAGGCCTCACAAAGCCCAGTGACGTTGTTATTGCCAAAAGGGTGCACTATGCACAGATGCGTTCAGCTATTAATGGGTTTTGCAACTATTTTCTGTCTGGTAAGAGAAACGATGAACGGAGCGAGCACACCCTTGGGTTTGACCAGACTGCTGCTGAAAAGAGAAGAGGAAAAAAGTTTTCGGGAAAGACAGACAGAGGGTGGCTGGCGATCAGGTGCTGGGAAGAATCCTGAAGCAGTCACCTTCCCATGCAAGCCTGCACATCTCCAGTCCTGGTGTGAATCACATCTGAACCGCTCCCCTCAGCTGTAAGGCACAAGCGCTGAGCTGTACCTTGATGGTCCGTGGATAGAAACTGGATGCAGAAGTCATGGCAAAGGGTGGCATCTCCGATCTACCGCTCCAACTGGAAAAACCCCACCAGACTCACTGTTGGGCGCAGTGAAGTTTGTATGCCTCCTTCCGGGTCCTTTTTTCAGTTTTATCAGTTTTTCTGAAAACTCATTAACTTCCCCTGGCTACAGTTACACTTGTTGCTTAATTGCTACTCGTGATGAAAGCAGGCCATGATCACAGTGGATTCATTACCTCTCCAGGTTGAAACTTTACAACTCTGGTTTTCAGGACTGGGCAGGACGATGTAGCACTGGTGGCAACTCCTCTAGGACACCACTTAAGCAGCCTTGGCTGCTGTAGACCTCTATTGTAGTAACATCCATTAAACTGAGCTGACTTCCTAAAGCACTGCTGTCTTGCAGGAACAAAGAGAAACAAATCTAAGAATTGGAAAAAAAAAAAATCAGCTACTGCCCTTGGGTGACCCTCACAACTTGTGGACTTTTCCAGTCCCGCTCTCCTTTTCATATGGAGGCTGCCTCCACAAGGGAAACCAAACCATTTGTTCATTCTCCAGGGCCTCGTTTCTCATACAGCTTTTGCACTGCTGGAAAGGACCAGTGGAAACTGCTATTAAATTTAGCTTCTATGGCTTCGTATTTGCCTTGTGCAAGTATTAGTGCCTGCAGGAAGCACGAGGCAAAGCAGACTGAAAGCGCTGCTCAATGCACAAATGCAAACAAAATACAGAGATCAAGAGTGGACTTTGCCCGCAATCGCTCCCTTCCCCAAATCATTGCAAGTGAAGTGAATTTAGGGCAAAGAACACATTAAACCATAAAATAATGATTTGGGTTTTAACTTTGTGGTGTCACAAAAAAAAAAACCCAACAAAAAAAACAACCAAAAATATGAGCCACGTCCACCACAGGGCTTCTGGGGACCTGATTCTGCACTTTGTGGATAGCGGGCGAGATGGTTGCACATAATCTCCTTGCAGCTGGACTTTACCTGGATGCTCTGGCCAGCTGCTGGAAAGAGACTGCAGAACTGAGAGCAGTTAAAATTGCAGTTATTTGTCTGATCTCCTGTGGTTCAGAACACGTTGTTATTAGAGGGTATTTGTGGGCCCTCCTCCATGTTAGTCCCTTAAGACAGGCTTCACTGCAAGTATGTTTTTTCCTATTTGGTTTTCATTTAGGAAAACTGAAAATCAGTAAGAGGAGAATTACTGCCAACACTGACCTTTATTTTCACCCAAAGACACAAACCAACTAGGTGCGACACACACTTCCATTCCCTTTTTCTATGCTTGCTTTCTTCTACCAATTAAGTATTTTAAGGTAATGAGCACTGAGCCTGTAAGGAAACACACATGGGACAAGGGTTAGTCACAATGCTGACAGTTCAACATGATAGCAGTAGAAATATATAAATATATTCAAAGGTTTCATTTTACACTGAAATGCAGAAAGTCATATAACTAAAAATGCTCAAAACCACTATCCAACAGATTGAAGCCCCTCACCAGCAGTATTGGAAAGCAATGCCAAGCCCGCAGGGAGCAATTTAACATTGTTCTGGATGGGTTCTTATGGTGTAAAAAGAAAAATACGGCAGTGCGCAAAGTGGCTCAGTATTTTAAATTCTTAAAAATAGTAGTTTACAGTATTGTTATGAAAACAAATGGAAGATGGAAAGGGCTGGGAAGAGGAGGCTGGGAGAAAGGAAACAACCCACAAGGCCAGCTGGTCTCTTGTGAAAATATCGACTGAATTGCAGCATTTTGGAATTGCTGCTAACACTGTAAACAAAAAAGGTAACTGTTTAAAAAAAGGTGACTGTGTGCATAATCCAGGGCTTTTCAGAACTCCCTCATTAGCTGACAGATTCTTGAATAAGCATTCTTCCCCCTCTTTCTTTCACCAAACCGAGTAAACTACTTGGCCAAACACCAAGCTGTTACTGACTACCAGCGCTCATCTCCAGGCCTGTGCACAGGTCTCTACCTTCAGCTAGGGATGTAATTTTTCAGGACTGACATATGCTACAGCACAGGGACTAATCTATTGCCTTAAACTTCTTTTTCTCGGGAGAAAACAGGTCTGTAGGCACGATGCTGGGTCCCGCAGGGAAGATCAGGTCTCAAGCCCCTCCAGCTGCAGTGAAACAGTTGAAGCAGACGGGTGTGATGAGTCACGGCGATGCAAGACGGGAGCTTTTGTGAGTGATGGCAGAGCATGCAGAGCTCAACAGAAAGTGCTCGTCTCAGACGTTTCTTCCCTGAGGAAAAGGCACGTGTTAAAAGCAGCCACAAAGCATGATGTCCAACTGACAGGGACTTCAGTGGAGAGGTGGTTCATATTCCCCCCTACTCTTCCCACCCCAAATATTTCAAATGCGATAATAAAGAGCATCTGCCTTAATGAGAAAAATCACGTGAGCGTCACCGGCCTGCTGACACAGCAGAACGGTTCAGCAGCGAGTGGCTGTACTGACTCGCACGTGAAGCTGACCTCACGCTGGCTGCTCAGCCAGTTCTCCAAGCTCAGTGCATCTGAGAAATCAGTGAAATTCAGTTTTGTTAAGAAGAGAAAAGACACTTGAGAAGATCTGTTTTGTGACATTTGCATACAGACACAAGTCTTGGTTTCCACATCATCTCTTAAAACCACACGCACTCAGTAAGGAGACATTTATTCCACTATTCCTGTTTTCAAATTTTTGGTACAAAGTTTATTTTCAGAAGTTCCCATGTGATCCTTTCTTCTACCAGCGTCTTTTATGATTTTTCTATCTCTGATTTATTTTCTTTATCTGTTGAAGCAAAAGCAATAATTGCTACAGAAAGCAATAATGGCAATATTACAAATATTTTACAGCAGCATCCATTTGTCTCTTTGCCTCAAAAAAATAACAAAAATAAATCCAAAGACAAGATCTGTACTGCCACAAAGTCTTAGGTTGGTAATATCCAGAAGTATGCTGCGTTCCCATATATGAGTTGTACAAGTCCAGCACAACTTTCCAAGTTTGTGCAGAGCCTGATAAATAAGACACAGAAATATCAGTTACATTATACTGTTTCTAAGAACTTTTACTCTGTAAAATGTTTGGTCACTCAAAGCTATAAGCTTAATCACATATCAAAGAACACAGGCAATAACGCCCATCTTACTAGAACATATAGTATTAGGCCAAACAAAATATAAGAGGACAAAATCTAGTGGTCACTGAAGCCTCTTCAAAAAAGGTCTAAACCAGAACGTTTCCATCACGTATCAGAATAAAAATGTACTGTATTAAAATCTGATATTTTTTTTTCTTTTACAAGCTGTCTTTTAATCAGTCTTCTATTTACAGTGCAGAACTTCTGCCAACTGCAGTAGTTTAACTTTGGCACAACACTAAGTTCCAATCCTTTTGAATATTCAAGTCCTGTGTGTGTCCAAAAATTTTCTTGGTTTCACGAAAGATTAGGCCCATTCACAGTTAACCAGTTATCTTGAACTTTTTCAAGAATTGCTTCCCCTTCACCACATGGGCAGCTACAAAGGAAAGACACTGTAAGCTATTGCATCATTCAAAAGAAACTCTTCATTCTAAACAGTGACAGTATTGTTGCTTCCTTTAGCATCACAAACACCAGACAGATCACACAGACGGCCACATACTGGACACCTTCTAAAAACCTTGCTGGTCGTTAGTGAATCGTCTTCCTCATACTTCAAATACATAACAATGCATTAACTTAATTTCCTTTCACATGTCAAACAGGACATTTAAATATATTGCAATATATTATAGAAAATTGCAAAGCGCCATCATTTCTGTAAACGAGATTGACACTTGCTAACTCTCCTGTGCACATGAAGAGCAGTACCTAGTGCCACATTTTCTATACAATATATAAAGCCTTCCCAGGTAGGGCAATTCATTTTAGTGCATTTCTGTACAGACTGTGAGTGTACAAGCAGATATAGCCAACTATGCAAAATGGGAAACATTTTTATAAGCTGGAACTGGAGGCAGAGGGAACATTTCGAAATCATAATGGAGCTCTCGTGGTTGATTGTTTTGTATCACAGATGAAGACTTGAATCTTCTGTCATTCTAGCAGATTCTTTAGGGAAAGTTTCATGATAGGTATCTAGTATTGAATAACCATAAAGAAATACTTCCATCAACTGCGACACAAATATTCTGTGTCTTAACACATTCTAAGATATGCTCAGTCTAACATTCATACAGCAACCTTATCCCTAAAATACTTGAGAAACCCCAAACTGTTTCTATGCCACAGTATTACAACCAAGGACCAGTTACTTTATCCATCACTATAGTGCTACCTGCTATAGAAGAAAAAAAAGCAAAAAAGCAAACAAACAAAGGCCTCACGCTTCCCAGTAAGAGTCAAGTTGGAAGCAGAGGTAAGTACCATTGCTAACCACAACACAGATCAGTGCTGCAACCCAGCCAGCACGCTCCCAGGCGAAGATCCATCTCGCCCCGTTTCAGATGTCTGTAGAGTCAGTGTCTGCCCGCAAGCCACGTGTAACAGCCACCGGAGTTTCGGGTGCCATTCATCTGCCCAGCTCCAGGGACACAGGACAAGCAGCCTTGCATTCGTTAGGCAAGCTGACTAGCTATGGTGTCCTGCTCAAATACAGACATCAACTTGCCATCCCTCCGCAATGCACGAAAAGTGCTATACGATTCTCAGGTCACATTTTACCATGTTGATGGCTTTGCAATGACTATCCACCAAAAAAGTGCAGATGCTCTTCACTGCAGAAGGAGAAAAACCCCAAAGAGCTCCAACCATTACACTTGAAAATACTGGTGCAACCTGCCTGTGCTTCAAAACCTCCCTTTTTAAAAGTGGGGGAATGATACAGAAATTTAAGCTATTATGTATCAGTAGCTATTGAGGGGATTTTTCACTTTCTGTTACAACTTTCATTTAAAAATCTTTTTCCTGCAGAATTTTGATGCACCGCCAAACCTCAAGTCACTTGACCCAGTAAGTTTATGTCGTGCTACTTGGGAAATCTACTTATCCCAGGATATCACAAGTTTGATGGAGATGGAGAACACAGGTGTCACCCAGCACTGTTCCGTGCAGGGGACTGAGCACTCTACTAGCCCTTCCCATCTCTGATTGACACCATCATCCCAGGCATTATGAACAACTCCCAACAGCTTTAGTGCTCGCTGATCATTGATACTATCCTTTCATTTCTACTTAACGTAGCCAAAATTATTTTCCAAGAAACAATAAATTAAATCAATGAAAAGTAGTTATATTTCATTGCACTATTTTTGTGCATTCAGGTTAGGGCAGGGATATTTCGTATTACAGAAGCTTAAAGATTATCTTCTCTCCTTGGGAGATATGAACATAGACAGGGGATTCGGGTGGGGGATGCAAATTGATACTGTCATATTTACAGAAGCAAATACTGATATCCAGCCTGAATACACAGTACTCTGTTAAGTGCACAAGGGAAAATGCTCCCCACCTTCAACTACAGCTTGGTTACTCCGCAGCCAGAGAGTTGTCAGAGTTACTGCTGTGCTCTCATTTCAGAGGAAAACGGAGGAGGAAGAGAGTGTCTGCATCTTTGGGATTTCTGGCCTACAGGGACTGCGTAAGGGCATGAATCACTTTGTACGGGCTCCAGAAATGTTTTCTCTGCTCTGTAGAGGAGAAGGGAGTGCAGTCGCCTGCCTCAAGAGTTCCTTGGCGAGCAGGAATAAAATAGGCTTTTGCCTGAAGTCAGCAAATTATGCATTACAAAAATTGTTTCATGCAATGTGCAGACATTGCAAGAATTTTCTTCCCAATACTCAAAGTTACAGCCAGACACCATATTGCAAATAATGTCATGAAAAAACAGGTTTTAGATAGTAAGGTTAAAAAAGGGAATGGCCTCATTTACTATAGTGTATTAGAGATAATCCACTAAATTCTAGTCATGAGGTACTCAATACCTTTCCTTGCCTTTGTTTTCAAAAGATACCAGAGATTTCTGAGTGGTAAAAATGAGTGTTTGCAATACTATACTTGTTTGGTCAGAACAGCAAGAGTAAAACTTGTTTTGCAAATCAAATTTAGGTAAGTGAATTCTGCAGGGCAAGCAAAAGTACTTCAAGCTTCTGCATTTTCCCTTTTTTCCACTTGTTACAAGCCAGCGCTCTTAGTTCATTCAAACCTCCAGGGAGAAACAGGTCTGACTTTGTTTTCACAAGGCACGCTACCCCTGGGGTCACTGAGAGGTTCGTACTTGGAAGACAGCACTGTTTAAGATGGAACCGTGTTCTTTCGCTGTACTGAGAAGCAAGACCAACACACGCCATGACGCAGCACAATACAGTGACGGTGAATGCCTCACCCGGCTGCGACACTGCTTACTGTCTTTTGGCACTTCTCCCTCTCCAATCTGGCATGGGATTAGCTTAATTCTCTCTTTAGCTGAATTCCAGGGAGCAGTAACTAGCATCATCAGATCAGGTACTCCTGGCAGAAACAGCAGAGGAAGAGGAAAGCTCTACCTTGGCTCTAAAGGAACCGCTGCTCACAGCTACATTCTGAAACAGTGCTCCCAACAAAGACTGAGAACCAACCAACTACTTAGAGGTAAGATTTGAGCACAATCAAAGACTTTCTTCACCTCCCTGTCAATGACAATCACTGAAGCCTGGCTCGTAACTAGCTCAAACCTAAGAGACGAAGCTCAACCAAAATACAGAAAATTACCCAGGCTCATCTAACACACGGTTCTTCACTGAGCAGGAAAGCAACAAAACCCCACATGGACACTCACCCCAGGCCAGCTGTGCCTTCTTGCCCCTTCCCTCCCCACTGCCAACATAGCTCAGTCCAAACAGCTTCCAAAACACCCTGCAGCTGTGCGAGCTGCAAGAGAGAGCCCGGCTGCAGGGGCTGCCCATGAGCACAGATGCTCAGATCATCAGAAATTACGACACTTGCCAATGTGCTGAAGTTCAGGAAGGTTCCTGTATGTAACTGGTAGAATGAGAAGATGCCGCGTTCTCTCCACCCACCAGGTGATTTCTGTTTCTCTCTGGTGACTATATAGTGTGCCTTGGGCACCTAGGTAAGGAGCACAGCAGCTCAAGTTGCCTGTGGTGAACCTGGGCGAAACCACTGTTACCAGTAGCTTTGAGTTCCCACCAGGCGCAACCTCAGCCCACAGATAAAAGAGACCAGCACGCTGACAGCTCCTTCCAGTGCTTCTCCTGTCAGTCCTCATGTGGGAGGCCTCCAGAAGGGGTGTCCCTATCTCCCAGTATGCAGTGCAAATATACACATGCTGTAAACATGAAATAAACTGGTCATTAATGGACGCTGTTTGTTCAAACAGAAATAACAGACAGATTACGAGTAATAATGAACGCATACAACTGCTCTCTTCGGGCTGAACCCACCCAGTTTTTTCTCGTGCTTGGCACAACTTACACTGTGCATATAGCCCGAAGGAAATGTGGGTACTCTGCATCTCTCATTAGCTGATCCACAGTACATAGCTTAATTTAAATTTTATATTCTGCAAAGAGATGATGTTCCTCAATGGGCTGTAAATTCTTTTATAACCACTGGAATACAGAGAACTGTAATATTTATAGTGACTGAAAATCTGGCCCAGTATATATCAGCCACCATCTCTGACCATTCTACTGAAAGAAGATGTCCAATCCAACTATATTTAGTCTGATAAACAATGTATTTCCTCTTCCTGTGTTTTTCAGACCAGATGTGCTAAAGTCTTATATTGTAGCCGAGTGTTATTTAACAGAATACTGCCAAAATGGAAAATTTCCCAGTTTAATCGTATAATTAACTTGGATCTTTTATTTTTTTTTCTTTTAAAAAGAAGGTCGGATTTAGTGCTAACCTAAATGCAGTCTCTGCTATCAAAAAATGGAGATGTTTATTTGGACAGGTTGCCTGGGGTGGGGTTCCTTTTTTTGAAAGAAAAGTAATTCTGGGTCAATCTTAAGGATTAAGGCAACTCCTTATTTTGCTTGCTAGAGGCATATTCCCAAGGATTTTAAGGATTTGTTTTAATATTTTTGGAAACTTAAAAATAGCATCTCTTTCCTTACTAGCTTTGTCCTTTCCCACTCAGCAAGCAGTGGTTTTTGACCCTGTATTCCCAGAGGATCTTGCAGCTAACACGAGTCTTTCTTACGTCTGCTGGCATCTACAACAGCCCCATCCACACCACTGCCAGCCAAACACGAATACCTCCCAACCGCACACAGCAGTCATGCTGAAAAGGCCAGATCCTGATCTCTTTTACACCACCTCACATCCAGAGTCGTAAACACTCTGATGGAATATGCTGACAACAGGGTTTTTCCTTTCCCCCACCCCAAAGCTAAACTGAGGGATTCTTGGCTAGTTCTCTCTAGCACCACTGGCCACTTTGTGCCACAATGATTTGAGTCTTGGAAGCCAGGAAATAGTTTCATCACCAAAATTCATGTCACACACCACAAGCCACTGCCTTTTTCTTTCCAGCAATCTTAATAGTCATAAGAGCTCACCCTGGTAAATGGCTTTCATGCAGAACATCCTCCTGCAACTCTCAGTCTGGGAGCAAAGGGCAGCTGCAAGTGTCCAGAGAGGAAGGTGAGCTAACACGATTTTTTTTTTTTTGTCAGATGTTATTCCCTTCATTGCTTTGACCTGGGTTTCACCCACAATCAGGTATGAAAACCAGATCTAACATGGACTCCTCTGCTTCACAAAATCATCACTAAAAGGACTTTTCTTGGTCTTTTGACAGTTATGGGAGAAAGTAATCCCTGACTAGGTTCATGGAAATGTGGAAACATTAGGACACATTTTCTCTATACTACTCTGTCTCTCATTGGTCATCAGATGCAGAAGCCTCCAGAGAAGATTCTGACAGATGTGCAACAGGAGATTGCTGGTGTCCTTTCCATTAGTGCCAATGTAAAGCAGATAATGCTGGTGACAGCGGGACAAATTAATCATCCTCTTCTGACATCTAAATATAAAGTAACTTATCCCTAAAAAATGCTGATTGACAGTAGCTAAAACACAAACTACTCTTCCTTGGGGTCCTGGTTCTCTAGGATGCCAGACACCTGCCGAAACAAACTTTCATGAATTTGGCTCATGGTTTTTAGGTTGCTAATTCAAACTCAGTAGAGTTCAATGTCTTCGGCTTAGTTATGGTTGTGTTGGGTTTTTTTTTTTCCTTTCCAGTTTTAAAGACACCGATTCAAGATGTAGATGTTTTGTAACTGATTAAACTACTTTTGGAGTTTGGTTCAGGTAGATCAAACCACCTCTAAAAATAAGTGCATTCACCCAGCAGCCCTAAAAACAACCAGCACAGCAGCGAGCTCCATTTGTTAGGATGAATTTAGGTTAAACTTGTGGACAAATCGTTCAACTGGGCTATCACTGAAGAACAACTAAACGCTAGCGTGTTTATCATTCCTAAGCATCTAAAAGCCTTAACTTCATTTTTTTTTTAAAGAACTAAACATCATGTCATTACCACAACTCACTTGAAATTCTTTCTTACTAGGACTTGAAGACGCTTTTCATCTCTGTATCGGTGTATTCTTACAAAACCCTAAGCAACTCTGAACAACTTTTAGGAAGTGTCCACCTCACGTTTACCTTGAAATTAAGTGTATTATTTCAAGAAATTATTTAGCTAGAAATACACATACTTTTCTTACCATTTCCAACAAAGGAAAGAATGCACAAGCTAAAAATGAACGTTACTGCCCACTGCATCAAGTCTGTCAGGCATTTAAATTAAATTGATGTAGGATACACGGATTAAATGCAACGAAAAGCATCTTCTAGCATTAGACTCATTCAGTTAGCTCATAATTATAAAACAAGGAACGTTTTAGCACAAGTTCTGTAAACCCAAAACACTCTAAAGATACGCAAAAGATGCCAGTATAACCTCGTTTTCTTAAACCAAGCAATCCTCACCCCTAGGTTCATCGATTCCTTTGTCACACTTTTCCCCTTCTTTTTTTTTTTTTTGATCTTTTTCCTTAAGAAACAAACCCAGGCCTTGAAACCTTTCAGGTGAAGCAATATTTGCAAAAAGACATCTTAGGTTTTTGCATTTTCCTCCTTCATGAGCAGGCAATGTTCTCCTACATCAATGAAAAAAACGTGTCTGTGGTTTTTTGGAATTAAACAATGTAAGGCAATTAAATCTTGAGAAGCAGTCATGTGAATAGTGAACATGAACCTTCCCATCAGTAATGTGGAAGAGGAGGAGCTGAACTGGATCCCATTTATAACCCTATGTCCTAGGCTAGGCCTGAGGATGTCCATCTCTTGTAGCAAGGAAGCAAACAGTTGTTGCCTGCATAGGTAGCATCTTGCCTATGTTTTTAGGTGGAAGATGCTAAGCAGGTGCTTGCTAAATTGAAGGCCATGAGAAAATCATTTGGCTCTTCACCATAACATCAAGCCTAATTCAGAAGGTCTTGGACCCCAAATCCCAAACTGCATGTCAATCTGATTTTGAAAGTTTACGCTTAACATGTCGAGGGGGTTCCCAAGTATCACTATCATCCGTTTCTTCCTCATCTTCCTGATCTTCCAGCATTTCATCTTCCTCCTCATTCTCATCAAACAGCTCTATTCCAAGTTCTAATCTTCTTTGTCTTTCTGCAAACCACTCTCTGACCTGCTCATATCCCATGTGAGATTTGGCTACCAGTTCATCAAGGTCTTGCTCATTAAGGAATTTGTGCTTCATATAGTAGTCCTTCAGGATTGCTGTTCCAGTTTTGAATTTTATGACAGGCATACCTCTGTCCCAGCAATTTAACCTCTTGCTTCCCCTGGGCCTCCCCCGAGGCCTCCCTCTCCCTCTCCCTTTTGGTCTTCCTCTCCCTCTCTTTCTTGCAAAGCCTTGGCCGTTCAGACTGTTTGCATTGGCGCTCTGGTAATAATAGTACCATTTCAAACCACCGTTTTTCCAGGCATAGCGAGTATCTCCAAACCAGCTCACAATTTCTGACCTTGGGAGCCCAGTTTCTTCTGCCAGCTTGTTGTATTCTTGCGGAGATGGCCACTGAGTACGGACAAAGGAACTTTTAAGCATGTGCAACTGCTCTGGTGATTTTTTGCCTATTTTGCTTGAAGTGGAACACCCTGACTTTGCTCCTGCTGCTCCATCTCCCACAGATGTTTCTCCAGCCTCTTCTTTTGAGCTGCCAGCATTGCTCTCATTCAAGTCAGCTCCCTCTTCCTTCAAGACATTTGATTTCCTTCTTTCTGTAAACCAGGCATCGATCTCTCTCCTGGTCAGTTTGGTTTGGGCTCTTAACCTATTCATCTCTTCATCAGTCAGGACAGGGTTATTAAGAAAACTTGCTTGGAGGACTTGCAGCTGTTCAGCTGTCTTCTCTTTGAATTTCTGTGGAGTGAAATCAGGAAAAGTGCTCCACGATGACTTGCTCTGTGGGGTGATTCCCGTCGGGGACTCATTCATTTCATCGCTTGAATCAATAACAATGGTGGCACATGAATCACTGTTGAGATGAATCCCATGATTATTTTTTGAGTTTCTCTGATTGTAGCGTGTATCACTGAACCACTTTTTGATCTCTCCTTTAGTCAGGCCTGTTATTTTCATAAGTCTAACAATTTCCGAATCTTGAGGAAATTGATTTTTAAGGTAGCTGACTTTCAGTTCTGCCAGCTGTTCTTTAGTTTTTTTTGCTCGGATGCCAAAAGAGTCAGGATTCATCAGCGCAGATTCATTTTTGATAGGCTGAGGGGCTGGAACGGCAGCAACTTGTTTGGTTTCTGCAACAGGCTGAGCAGTGTGAATCTGACTCTTCTGTAACTGTGTTTGATTTGGGACTCCTGCTACAGTCAAAGCTATGGGGGCTGTTACAGGTAATGTATTTGCACCCGCAACTTGAGTGAGAACAAGTCCCGGCTGACCAACTATTTGGCATGTCTGTAAAATTGAAGGTAAACCATTGCTAGCAGCAGAAATGTGTGCTGGAATAACAGTAATTGTCTGTGGCACAGTATGCACTGTGCCATTAAATTGTTTCCTCCTTGCTTCCTCCACTTCCTCTGGTGTCCAGCTCACACCGTGTTTCAGGCGCTGTGCAGAAAACCAGATTTTTATCTGTTCCTCTGTGTACTTAGCTTGAGTGGAAAGAACAGTGATTTCCGACATGGTTGGGTACGGGAATTTGTTGTAAGTGCTAAGCAAGAGAGGATTGTTATCCAAAGCAGTGTTATAGGCTGGAATGCTATTGACAGGTATTAGGACTTTGGGAATCAGGTTTGAGTTCTGTGGAGCTGTAACAGCTGTTATAACCTGTGCCACTCCAGGCTGAAGCACCGGTGCTGGAGTCACTACCGCACTGGCCACATCTGCTGCACTGCAAGCAACTGAATGGCTCGCTTTTGACTCGGAAACTGCTGGTGGGGGGTTTTCTACTACATCTTCGGAGTTTGGCTCATTTTCAGTTCCCTTTTCTTCACCAGGAATATCATCAGCTACATTGTGGAAAACAGCGATACGTTTAGTCTCAGTTTTGTTTTTCATCATTTTCATAATAGGAGTTTTGCTAATTGAGATCCCTGATGAGGGGGCCTCAGAAGAGTCGCCCTGTTCAGCATTTTCTTCTCTAACAAAACTCCCATCAAAAGTGAGATCATTTACTGTTTGTTCAAAGATTGTCTGATTATTACGTTTCACCATGGTCAATTTAAAATTCTCCTCTCCAGGGTGGTACTTCAAATTATGTTCTGAGAGAGCATCGTATCTTTTGGTAAGAAAATTGCATTCTACACAAACGTAGGATGAATTTAATACTACGTTGGGATGCTCTGAATCCACATGAAAAGTAAACATATTGAGATCTGGAGTTTGAAAAGTACAGTATTTACACTCGTAACCACCTTCTACTTTATTGGTATTTTTCTGATTGTCTGAATCCACATATTCATGAACATCCTCATCGCTTGTTACGCTCTCTGCGGTAGGGTTATCTGCTGGCGTGAGTACAGGTGGTCCTTCCTCCAAGTCTGATACCATTTCTAGATCCGGATCCTGTTCATTGGCTAAGACCATGCATGGTGTTGTTGATTTTCGTTTACTTGCCATGCCTGTTACGTGAAAATGATACTGACTGGTCAGATACAGACTTAGCTTCAAGCTCTTCTTGGTTAATAATAATGGCTTTCGGTACTTCAAGTCAGTTCTTGTAAAGTCTCAACATTTATCCCATTAGCAGCTTTTCTTTTGTAGTGCAATCAGATTAAAAATAGATAGTTGAGGATGAAATGTTGAGACACAGTTTTAAAGTCCACATCCACCACCTGTAGTAAAGAAGAGACAGTGGAATTAGTTCAGTTTAAAGAGTAACTTCTATTCTGCTACATATTTTGGCTTAAAGTAATTCAGTCTTTGGGGTTCAGCCTGCCACTGTTCATCCCTTGAAACAAGCAGACCCCTTCCAAAAAGACTTACTCTAAGCTAAGTTAAGAAAGGCAAAATTCAATCCACTTATCCACTGTATTTTAGTTCATGTCAATGCCTGGGAAGGCATAAAACACAGGAGAGTGTAAAACAGGTAACTTTCTATCTCCCTTTATTCAGAAGCCTTTTCCTTGGCACAATGCTGAGGTCAGTTGCCCCACAATTTTTGAAGCCTTGCCTTTGGGCTGCTCTCCCTAAGCTACGACAACTTCTTTCAACTGCCCTGTGAGCTCAAGTTCTTCCTACCACAAACCTGACCCCAGTATGACATCTGCACTACTGACTCTGTCACATCTTTCATGTCAGAAGTTGTGCAGGGTCTCAGAAAAGACAGGCCTGGAGCATTTTTCTAATTGCATTGCATATGTGAACACAGGCGTGTGCAGGGCTTTCCTCCCAAGTCTGAAAACAGGCAAAAGAACGCCTTTTTAAGGCACTCTGACAGACAAGAGATGACTATTCTTTCTTCCCAGCTCCCCAAATATCATTCTCCAATTGAAGACCAATCCCAAACCAATAAAAGTTGATTGCTAGCACATGGTAATTAACTAAAATCTGTTTTCATGCCCCTATGCATTAACAGGGACATGACTGACTGTGTGAACTGTACCATAGAGAAAAAACATTAAAGACTGATACAGCAAGCAGAAACCCAACAAAATTATGTATTTTCTGTTTAGAATTCCTTGCCCGTTTCTAAGAACAACTGAAGTACCACCAAACAAATTCAAGGCCTACAGAAATTAAATATAACCTTAAATAGCAAAGACTGGAGATAATTTTATCTCACGGGGAACACAACTAGTCTGTTGGAAATGATGCACAAAATTCTGCAGAGCGTTATACACTGTAATAGTTTTCTTCCTGAAACAAAATGAGACACTGACTTCTCATACCAGAAATCCCAGAGGTACATGACTTTTTAGAGGGTGGAACATCATCTACTTCCCAAAGTGTGGGCAAGCTCAAGTGCAAGGGTAATACTCAGTAGCCGTTTCAGAAAGCTTAGAAAGGGAACAGCATCTATCAGGTTAAAATTAGGCAGCCTGCTTTGTCCATGTCTTAAAGGAAAAAGAACAGTGTAAAAAGAAGAAAGGTAGTTATAAGAATGGGAAGGGGAAAAGAAATACTATTTTTAACTGCACAATAAGATTATTTCTTTTTGATTAAGGGAGGGCAAAGGCTGTGGATAGGAAGATAAATAATTATCAGCTTCACATCTTTTCTTTAGGCAAAAGACAGAAGTGTTCATCCACAGCTGCCATTCAGTGCTGCTCCATAAGCTCTGCTTTTGAAATTGTGTCTCACCTCACTTTTTCATCAACATCCTCCCCAAATGTTTTTAACAGTCACCCTCTGCACTGCTTCTGTGCTTACATCCAAAGTGCACAGCCTGACATGACAGGCTTTTTATGCCGAGGATATGGTTACACAGCATTAAGGACACTGACAATGCTCAATAAATCGTGGGTAATCATCATTCCGGGATGACAATTATTTAATAGTACTGAAGTTGAAAGATACCCTTCTTCCACAAGTTAATGCTGGCAGTCTGTAAAACTGTACAGAAGTGTAAAAGTTATTTATTTTAATGTATTTACAAAGTATGCATTGCAGGCCATCTCATTTATCTATGCAGTGAGAGAACCGTGAAGCAAAGCTAGACGGATGCATTTGTCTCAGAGTACTGAGGGACAAGAGGTAGAGCGTTATTAACCGTGCTGCTTCTCTGCGGGGCTAGAGGGCTCTTGACAAAAGAAAGACAACTGCCAAGACCCAATGTTGAGCAATGCTCTTGGGGAAGAGCTGGGTGGTATTACCTAATCTTTCCGCGAGCTTGAGTAAAATTTCAAAAATGCCAGAAATGCCCATTTCCAAAAGCTAGTCCACGGCTAGTTCTGCTGTCTGAAGCTGCAGCTGAAGAAGTGACTGCAGTGCTCTGCAGTGCCTCATCCCTAGTGCTGCACATAGGGTCGATCCACAGGGCAGCCTGAGCAAGAGCAGAGGCTTGCTGAGAGTCCTGCTCTGGGATGGCACAGAGCACAACTGAAAGCAACGTTTGACCCAACACGCAGTGCTGAAGCACACTGGAGATAATAAATAAAACGGCGAACTTGTCCAACAAATCTCTAAGTGGTTTTCTCCAGACCCCTCATTCACCCAGGATTGTTCACTGTGCCTGTGGGCTCACAGGTCCATGTGCAATTGCAGTGCTGGCCGCCTTTTAGCTAAATCTCTGTATCACATCTCAGTTTGCTGTGGTTGTTTCCTTCATGGTGCACAGGCAAATTATCTCATCCCTCCACTGTTTACCAACAGAGCAACATGTCTCTTTGATGCAAGCAGGTCTCAGAAAAAGAAAGCTGCATCTATGCTCTTCTGACTACACTAAGTAAGATTTTTTTTTTTTTAAAAGATGTTTCAAACCCCTGTTTAATTCATGGCTATGAAGAGCTACAACAGCGTTCACTAAGATCTCAACAAAATGAGATGCTTGCGACCCTTCCCAGCCTTCTTTCCTCCACGGAAACCTCCATTCCCTTCTCCTTGGTGCTAATGGGATTATTCCATCTGTAGCATCCTGCTTGACATGTTCTCCCAGTTAACGAGGGGATTATGAAAACTCACACTCAAGTAGTTTATCAGACCAATTATGGATCACCCGTGCATGTCCGTTTCTCTAGAACACCTCACCTGTGCTGCTCGCAAGAATGCCATGTGGGATCTTGCTGTGCATCCTAACTGCAGTCAGGTTTGCAACATCCCATTCCAGTAGGCCAACTAGTCCAGCAAAAAATGAAATCAGACTGGCTTTATATAGTCTGGTTTTGACAAATCCCCCTTTTTAAGAACCTTGTTACAATTTTCTAGCTTCTTACAGACTGATTTTTAGTACATTATTCCTATATTATCCTAGGAATTAAGATCCTGTTAACTGATCTGTGATTCCCTACGTGTTCTTCTCCTCTGCTCATGCCTCTCCCCCATTTAAGACTAGGTAGGTACTACCTTTGCCAGTTTCAAGTCCTCTGAGACCTCCCCCCATCCCCCATGAATTCCTGAAGATTATCACTAATGGTTCAGAGATTGCTTTGGCTTGTCCCTTACATACTTTAGGGTCAAATAGAATCGTAGAATCATAGAATGTTAGGGGTTGGAAGGGACCTCTGGAGATCATCAAGTCCAACCCCCCTGCCAAGCAGGACCA
>JAVSBS010006486.1:58121-94041 GCA_033124195.1 Coracias cyanogaster | reverse complement strand
GACAGGATGCCAGAAAAAAAGCAAAACAAAACCAGAAAGGATTAAAAAAATACAGGAGCACTCCTGTATTTCAAACTGATAGGCAGGATTTGTTCTGCAAATAGACAGTGACTGATTTTTTTTTTCCTTTTTAGATAACCAGGTCAAACATTTTACACCCCATGTTGTGAAATCTCAAAACCTCAGCTGTGGAGTATACCTGCGATGGAGTCTCTCCACAGCTTTTTTGTTTTACTTGTGCTTTCAACTTCCATAAAGGAGTCTCTTTGATCTCAGTGGCCTGCTCAACCCCTTTTGGATCCTAATGCTTTGTCTTCTGCTTTTAGTGACTTCTTTTTTTTTTTTTTTCTGTTTCTAAGCCTAGTCTTTCTTTCCTTCTCTTCTGACAGACCTGTCTCTCACTCCCTGAGTTTTCATTATTTAGTGGGATTCTTTCTCCTCTTCTGCCACCTGGGCTGTGTCTTGTTCAGTCTCCCTTCAAAGGCTTCTTTGTTTCCAAGCCTCTCCTGTTGGACTTGGCTTTCTTTTTTATCAGAAAGTTCTGGCTCAGAAAGGCTCAGCATTTTGTCAAGGGCCATGCTAGCTTCTGGTATGTATGTCCTACAGCCCTAGGGCTGCTCAGACTTACCTTGGGATCCAAAATTCTGTAAAGAAGAAATAGCCAACAGCTCACAGCTCACTCAGACAGTGCTCTGCTCTTCTGACAACCTCTGACCTGGAAGCAGCGAGGTGAGAGGTGCTCCATATTCACAGCAAAGTTTTGACTTTCCATGAGGCTCCTCTGTGAGAAGATCAGACAGCATTCCTCCCATTTGTGTCTTTGGGACAGCATGAAACCCTAGAAGGCGAGCTGTAAGAGCAGACTGTAACTTTGCTGGCTCAATTCTTCCACTGGACAGCAATGGCTACCCAGCCTTTTCTGTATCTGGCTTAAGAGGCATCTCTGCTGAAACAGAACTGACAGAGGACCCTTAGCAATCATATCTGACATTGAGGGCCACAGCATTCCTTCTCAATCTCTTCCTTGTGCAAGAGCCAAGGAAAGGCAAGTGTTGTGAAACCTGTAGGAGAGCTCTATACCTGAATAATGGAATGTTACAAGTCCATGTCAGTTCTCAGCTAGGATCCCTATTACAAGATAAAGTTGAGGCAGAAGAAAGGGCCTTTCCTCTTTTTACATCCTTAGAGAGTAAATACTCTAAAAGAAAACTGCAGAAGAGATAGAAAACCTAATGCAAGTCCCTGTTATACCCAGCATTAGCATACCAAAGTCATTGGCATGAGCCCAGAGTTGGAGTTTGCCTGTTTGTTAGCTGGATTGCTCCATTTTGGTGGTGTACTAGTTTAGCACTGATGTAACACCTTCACAGTCAAACTCTGTGAGCCCAGTTTGAAAGACTGTAAGCATTTCTTTCAGGTAGCCAAGCAAGCAGAGTGAAATGAAAGCTGCTGGTGGGTGAAAGGAATAAAAAAACAGGATAAGAGAGTGTGATACTTCTCAGAGCCACACTGGGAACACTGCAGGAATCCTAAAGAACATATCCAAGCTGAAAGGAGAGAGGAACATTTTTTAGCTGGAGTTGGTGCAAACAATTACTGTGCAAGCACTGGGGGCAGTCCTGCCTCTTTTTTTAATGACTCAGGGAATAGATTTGTTCTCAGGGTAACAGGAGGCAACTCCTTTTTCTATTTTTTAATGTTTGCCTGTCTGCATAACGCAACCAGAAACTTCATTTCTGCACTAGGAAATGCCACTTAAGAATTGAGCCAGTGGTTCTTCACTCAGAAACCTGATGTTTGCCCAGCTACTCTCTCAAGTCATCTTTGCTACGAAGTCTAATTTCAATTGCATATGTATCTTTATCTTTTCTTTAGCAGGAAATATTAATCACTAAATCTGACTGGTTTCACTGCTGCTTACCCCAGGGCAGCCTTTTTAGCTTATGAAAACTGGTGTCAATTGACATTGTCATCCACATGGCTTGATGAGTAAGAACCAAAGCTGAGCCATTTCCATTTTAACTAGACAATAAAGCAGAGAAGCTGATAAACGCTGAGGTAGGGTAGATTTCAGTGGGGAGGTTTTATGAAATGAAGTTCTCTCATTTGCCTCATACCCATCCTGTTACTGGAAATGAAGCTGCATATGCTCATCCTTTTAATGTTTTTATTAAGAGATCTCATCAAAAGACAGGAGAAGACTGTGCAGCCAACTGAGAAAATTAAGGGGGGAAAGGCTTATTGTTATATAAATGTCCCTTCCTCCCAGTTTTGCAGAGCTCTTCTTGATCCTTTCAAAGCAGTCTCCCTGTGAGAAAATGCTGTTAGCACAAATCATATAAAGAAGAAATTACAAGAGTTAGTCTTTTATGTTATTATTTTAGTCTGTTAACGCCATTATTATTTATCTAGCACAAACTGAACTCTAGGGGCTTTCCAGATAGCAAACTCCATGTACCAGTGGATGGGTGATATATGCAAGAGGATGTGTGAGTCGCCATCTAATCAGGTGCTGGCCTGCACATGAGGAGATGGGTGCTGGGCTCCCAGCTCTGCGACACAAGGGTAAGCCTGACTAAGCACACTGCTTGAAGTTGCTCAGCTCTCAGCTTTGAGGTATGAGGCCTGATCTCCCTGCACATTACTTTTCCTGCTGATAGAAGAGAAGCCACTATGCTTTGTTCCTGTGTCTTTAGATTTCAGAAGGTGTCAGGAAATGCAGCTTTCCATGTAGATAAGGATTACTTAGCATACTGGGACATGCTCTCATTAGAGGCCTCTGTGCACTGCTACAGTGTGATACCTTGATAAATGCATTTCTTCCTCTGCCAGAGCATTTCTTGATTTTCTGTACTCTGTTCCACAAACAAGCAGTGAAATTCACCTGTATTTTTAACAAGTTTCCTCCATACCTCCTTTTAAAGTTCATTTTTTCCTTTGAAGGATGAATATTTTAAATTAAACAGAAAATGTAAGGGGCAAGGCTTGCAATGCTTAGGATTAAGTTTATTGTAATTTCCTCCAATTTTTTCCCCTTCTGCGCTTCCTTGAAGAGAAGTTTGAATGGAAAGTCTCAGGCAGTGGTGATTCTTCATTTCTCTGAATATCACTGTATACAGAGGAAAATTTACTACCTTAATTGCCTAAGCAGGCAATATCTTCTGCACTCAATAGATAGGATTTTCTAAGCTGATGCATGTACTTGTCCTCTAACAAACTGTCTGAAAACTGGAGATAAGAGGTTGACCTGGTCCAGAGGGTTTCCTCCATTTTGGGTAGAAGGGCTGAGGTTAAGCACCTCCATAGGGTCACTGCACACATTCACACTTCAGAGAGACACCTTTGGAGATAAACAGAAGCAGCAGGTTAAGGGCATGGCAGAAAGGGAGAAGTAGCTGGGTGAGGTGCTGGGGCCTGTGTTGTGGGCTCCAAGTTGGAGCTGACCTGTGAATGAGTCACAACCTAGCAGAATGTTTTGTTTTCCCTATTGGCTTCATGTTCCAGTGGCAGAACCTGGCCCACCTGTGTCTCTGTGGCTCCACCCTCTCCCAGGTGGTTGTGGTGGTGGGTGGGGCCAAGGCTACATTAACTAGGAGCCAATCAGCTGGAGGAGCTTCCTGTTGTGTGTGGCTTCTGTTGAGGCTGGTTGCCTCTTGCTGAGCTCTCTTGGTGATGTCCTTCCATGTGAAGGGCCTCTGAGGGAGCCATCTCTGTCCTTTGTGTTCAGCAGATGATGCTAGCACTACAGTGGGCAGTGGAAGAGCTGGGCCCATAAGAAGCTATGGCAGGATTCTTTGAATGAAGACTTCCGAGGGCATGTTGGTGAGTTCAGTCTTGTCCTGTGTGATCAGGCAACTAATGGCAGCATAAAATGATGATGGCTGAATCAGCACAACACTGGATTTCTTCCCACTTGCCGTAAACCTTGTGAATGCCAAAACAGAGGTCACAGGCACAAAGCATCAGGGACAGTCTTGATGAGCTGGAAAGAACTTTTCCATGTGCCTTGGTGTGTCCTAAGGCTTTACAGACAGCAAAATACTCAACAGGGATGTGCTTGAGTTGAGGTTTCACACAGCCCTTTCTGAAGCTGCATGCATTATGTTGTGCTGTAAACTACGACATTAAGGACCTTGAGTCCCAAGATCATCTGTAGGGCAAACTGTAGGCAGTCACCTCTCACCCTGTGCCACCCACCCTGGGATGTTGGTCACATACTGAAGGGTACAGACTGGGGGTCCAGTAGCACCAGACACGTTACCTCTATATGGATCTAGGAGGTACAGACATATATAGTCTGTGCCAGAGCTGAATGCCTCTGAAGCATTTGGGTGTATAGAGCAACTCAGAGTTTTGTTTAGCTCAAACAAAGAAAAGATCCAGCAAAGATGTTTGGTTTTGGACCCTTGTCTATAGCTGAACCACATAGTTTTGGTTCAAGTACATCCCTACCACACCTCTGTCTGCAAACCTAGCCTTCGTTTATACACAGGTTGATGCCTGAGTGTGCATACAGGCACACGCAGAGAAGTCTCTGGGGAGGGCAGGCAGTCAAGTGGGAAATCCTGCATCTTGAGGGCCTACACAGAGTCCAGCTGATGAATAAATAAAGGACTGCTGATTTCCAACAGTGCCAATTTCTTAACCTTTGGGATCATTAATGACTTCTCCCTTCCACTGCAAAAAAAAGCCAGCAGTTCCTGCATTTTTCTGAGACAAGCAACGCATTTAGCACCACAAATAAGCTCATAATTTGACAGGCAAAATGCCAGGAAAAGCAAAAGCAGATTTCTCCCTCCAAGGCCCTGAGTATCTTAGGGATCCTTTACTTGTGTTTCAAATGTTATTTCCTTTTTGTTTAATCACAGGTTCAGGTTGAGACACTCTTCAAAATATCATGCCCTGTCCATGTGCATTTTCTTAACTTTAGGGATGTTCACAGTTTCCTGTTTTGCCAGCCAAAACAAACGCAACCTCTACACAAATGCCTATGCATGTCCAGAGCAGTCACTGAGTAGCTCTCATTTTTAATTTACCTATAGATGAATGTGCTATCCGTCTATGTGTTTTTTGACTTATGTTTAAAGCCAGCATCCAATGTTGGCATAATAAGTATTCAAGAAGCTGAATTTGCTGTGAAACTCATCAAAGGCAATTAGCTACAGTATGTGAACAATAATTTTAGATGGCAGGGCTACAGAAAGAGCTGAAGGGCATAGAGACCATAGGCAGGCAGCATATTCAAGCTCCTTGAAAATGAAATAATGCTATGTCTTCTCCAAAAGAGTTCTAGCCAAGGAACCCAGTGGGTTTTCACAAGGGCTGGATCAACTGGTCGCACCCTGGAGTAGGGTCTGCCTGTTCTGGGTTCCTTGTTGGAGAGGAGCATTTGGGTGTTCTCCAGGGACTAATCTGAAAAGACAGGACTGTTCTCCACCCACCACCTGCTCTCTGAAGGACTAGGCTTCCTCGTTAACTCCCCATCCATTCTGCAGAAATGCAGAGACTGGCCTGAGCAACCTGCTCTAACTCCAAAGTTAGCCATGTTTTGAGTTGGGGGTTGGACTGGAGACATTCAAGAGCCTGTCCAGACTAAACTGTGCCATGATTCTACCACAAGGAAGGACAAGATAAGCCTGATGTGAATTTTTCAATATTAAATGACTTGATGAAGATCATGCAGTACATTGGCAGCAGAGTGTGACTGTGCCCTGGTAGTTTGAGCACTAATGTTTTGTAGCCAGAGGACACACTTTTCCCTGAGCCCTCTGAGGAAAAAAAAGAACATTTTTGTGGGCAGCTTCTGTGAGGAACCTGTCGCCATGGTGAAATGCCAGTTGTGATTATACTATGTAAACCTCCTGAAATTTGGGTGTCAAGTGGCAAAAAATTAACCTTAAAATTAACCCCTACCAATCACATTAAAGGAGAAGAATGACATATTTAATTTTGCTTAGTACTCACCAGGGAGAGAATGGACTCCAGCCTTTTTCATTAATATTTAATAAACACATTACTAATTTTCTTAAAGGGTTTAATGTCTGACTTTCACCTATTTCTTGGATCCCAGTGGAACTCATCATCTTTGTTATCAGATATTGTATTTGCTCTTGGGATTTTTTCTTTTTAAATAAATCTGTTTTTCCTCCTCTTCTTCACAACAAATTCTAGAGAAGTTAGCCAGAGTGCAGAATAAAGATATCTCTACAGCTGGGATAGCTGTGAGAGCCATATATTGGCTGAGACATAGACCTGTTTCTCTTGCAGCTCATAGCAGGATGCTAAGGGGTTCAGCCCCTCAGGAGCCCCCCAAGCTGATTGTACACCCCACTCAATGCAGAGGAGTAGCTAGCAGCACCACACCACAACTAATTAATTAATTAATTGTGCCATGATGAGATGCATGGCTGAGATTACTGCTGCAGGAGTGCTTTAGGGCTCTGAGAGTAAAAACAAAACCAAGCACTGCTGCCATGCAAGTACAGCCTCACGAAGAGGGGATCTCCCACCCCTCACAGGTGCTGCTCCCCCTGCCCCCCAGCCCAGTCCCTGCTGGCAACAGGAGCTGGCCAAAACAGCTCTGGTTTCCTCTTTCACCAAAAGATGTTGTTTTGATGAAAGAAAGTGCTTCTTGGTGGGACATCATCAGTGGAGGGTGGGAGGGAGATTTTTTTTTTTTTGGATCGGCGTGAGTTTTGCATTGCAGAAGCATTTGTAAATGCTTTCTTGCTGTTCTTGATTTTCTTTTTCCCACTTTTGAGTTAGGAAAAATGTGGGTCCTTAGGTTCTCAGGTCAGCAACAAATCTGTAATTGTCTAAGATGAAATCGCTGTGACTTTTCCCCAGTTTTGTGATAAAAGTCACACACAGGGAATGCATTGCATGCACCTTCACAGATGAAAGAGGAAGTTGAGGAAACAGTCCTGGATTTACCTGCATGTAACAGTGGTTAATTTGGTCAAAAGCCTGTGACAAGAGAAATCACAACTGATTTCTGAAGTTGATTGTATTATTCCGTCACACAGAAAAAGGAAAATACAGGCCCACTTTTCTTTCACAGGATATGATTAATTCCCATGGATGTAATCACTGCTGGTGTGCGTGTCAAGCGGGGACAGAGCAGGGGGAGGATGGATGATCCAATAGCAGAAAACCAAGCATTATATCTCATCTGAAATTTTTGTCACTGAAAGGCCTCTGCTGTGGGATAATGTTCACACACCTATGTTTTTTCCCGTAAACAGCGAAACATTTTATAAAGAGTGGGGAATATGGATAGTCAAGTCAGGACTCCAAGATTATTACTTCACTGCTTACAGTAAAGTGCTGCAAGTCTGGATTTGAGAGGCTGCTACTATCATGCTGCAGGGTCTTGGCAAAGCAAACAAATCTCTGCGAAAATGGAAACACCTTCCATGTGACAGGAGTGCCACTGCCTACACAGCTATTGGCAGATTGCAAAGCCTGTGTAATCGGTCATGGGGATAAAAGACAGAAATATTTCTAGATGCAGCGCTTTTCTGCTGATTTCAGAGCTGTCCTTGCAAAGCGATATGACCATTCTCACAGATGCAGCTCTGGCATGTTCCCTGTTTCTTCTTCAGAACTCTCTCCTTTTTCCAAAAAAGAACAGTGTCTGTCAAGGACACCTAATCCCTATTCCTTGCTCTCAGGGGGTTCATTCATGTGGTAAGAAAGACCACGGCTTAGCTGAGTGAAAGTGGGCTGATGTTCTAATTTTGTTCTTCTACTCTTCTTTTGTTTTACAATCTATTTAGGATTAGAAATTTTTCTTAGGAGATGTAATTCTCTGAAACGGAGTTTCTGTCAAAAAAGTAGGGACAAAAGAAAATCTTTAAAAGTTTGAAACTTCTTGCTTCAGCAGTCTTTAATAGAATAGTACTTCAAAAACGCCCATTAAAATGTTTTGTTTTGACATTTTCCAAATGAAAGTTTTTGACCTTTTGCTTCAAAATGGCATTTTTTATTTTAAAGTGACCTAAACTAAAAGGCAACAAAGTTCAACAAGAGAACTAAATGTCTGGAGAATTAAGTGTACATTTCATTTTGGGTTGAACAGTTTAGTTTTAATTACCCCACTGCGAAACCTAAAACTATTTGCTGAATCACAGTGATATTTCCCTGATTTGTCAACAGAAGACAAAAACAATAAAAACATCTCTTACATGCCTCGGCTTTAAGCTGAACACATGGTTGGACAAAGTGAGCATTTTTTAATTTGATTTGCAGTGACAGCAAAACCTTGTATGACAAAAGAGGTGCCTAAGATGCTTCTAATTTCTCTGTTGAGTTGGAGCAGATTGGTTGCAAAAACACAGCAACAGCAAGCCCAGCCTGGTACTTTTTGATGATGTGAGAACTACAGCTGCACATAGTAAAGCAGATAGTGAAAAAAATTAGGCTGGTGGTCAGCCCTGAAACTGGCCAGCTGCAATTAAATTTCTGAGCCGAGAAGCGCTACCAGCTCTTTTGAACTGGTGTGGTCTCTCATCTAAACACAGCCCTAAGACTTTTAATTTTGTCACTGAAGCCCCTGCATTACTGACCTGGATGCCCCAGCCAGCTTCCTTGGAGCTCTTACCCCATCCCCCTCAGTGCTGTAGTGGCTGCCCATGTGCACTGAGCTTGGAGGCTAAAAATACGCCAGTTACGAATGATACCACATAGCAGGAGCATTTCTTTCTCCCTATGAAATCCCTCTGTGTGGATTGTGTTACTGTCCCGCCTTGGCTAGCACATGCCGTCTGGGATTAGTGGGCCTGTGAAACCGAGACCTATTGGGGGTCATTGCAAACTCGATTCTGCCCCTGGATGAGAGCCCCCTCTTGAGGGCAGGTGGGAGACTCAGCCAAGCTCTTCTCAGATGGCCTCTGGGGATTGCTCCCGCAGAGGGATCAGCATCTGTTTTACTTTCCCCCTTCAGGGGTCCAGACTTAAGAGGTGGTGGTTAGTGCTGATCCTTATAGTGACTTCCCATTTATGCTCCTTTGGCATTGAGCTCTGTTGTAGTTCCCTTGCTTAGTGCTGTTGCCCAAATCCAACTTTCACATGAGGGTTTTCCTCCTTCCGTCCTTTGCAAAGCTTTTCAAATCTTTAAGGGGAAGAGAAGGGGCTTGGTGAGGCCCTTGGCAGGAGAACATGCGTAGAACAGGGGATGAGCCTGTAGGAAACTTAACTCTGTATAGACTATACAATCCAGACCCTTTGGCTGTCACTCTTTGCCCTGTAAGTCCAGTGCAATCTTACCAGCATGAATAGAGTTTCCTTTTTTATCTGTGTATGAGGTCAACATTTGGCTTAGAGTCTGTCCTTGCCATTGTGTATATAAGTGTATAAAAATAACTATATAGATACATATAAATTAATGAATTTCAGCAACTGTGTGAAATTAAGAACACATGTCACTGTAGTAGCTTGAAAAAACAAGTGATACAAGGCCCTTTCAGGCCACTCTTTCATGTTGCAGCAGCTTCTGCAAACAGGGTGTCAGGAACGAGTGGATGACTTAAGAAGTTTGTGATGAGGCATGGAGCCCTTCATCCTTGGCTATCTGGTTGAGATGTGACTCCGTAGAACAGTGCCTGAAGCTTGCTCTCATTGAGATCAGTTTATTTGTGGTGTTTCTGCTTCCATTCGGTGGACAGAGATTTCTCACAAACTGTCAGGCCCTTCAGTGTAAGCTGAGGTTCTTGTTGCAAAATAAGACTGTGAATAGAATAGGTGAAAGATGATATTTCTTTCTTTCTCCTAGTTCAAGACCAAGGTAGACTGGCATAGCACCAAGGGCATTGCTGCACTTCCCCTGGCCTATGTAATGAGGGCTCCAGGACCCTGGATACACTTGCAGCATGTTTCATGGTCTCCATCACTGGGCATATAAAAGAACAGTTTATTACAGCAGAAGCTCTGCTGATGGCACGGTGCCCGCAGTGCATTCACAAGGATGGCTGGGTTATTAAGGATGTAAAAAGAGCCTTTTGGAAGTGTCACTCGTACGCTAGGGTACAGCAGGAGGTGCACTGCGGTGGTCTGTGTGTCACTCGCAGTGGGGATTGCCAGCACAATGGCTTCTGTTTTTGCTGCCTGTTCAGTATTATTTGTTTTATGTTGATACTGTTGATGCACTTAAAGAGATTATATACTTTTCCCATGGCATAAACAAAATGACTTGCATTTTGCAAGGAGAGTAATGGTAATGAGAAGTCAGGCTTCAAGGCGGAATGATGGTAAGGTTGACAGCAAGGAGAAATAAATCTCGTATGCTCAGCTTGGTGTGAGCTGCCATTTCCTTAAACAAATTAATAAAGTCAAGTCCCCATGTCCTTACTTTACAGGAAGGGGGAGAAGAGGGAATGAGCTGCGACCTCACAGCGGGCAGTGTTTTTAGTGGCTGATCTCTTACCATTAGCTTGATTCCAGCTTCAAACAAGACATGAGTTTGGTGATTCTCCTCAGGCCAATGTCAAACCTTTACCCTCCCTTTCTATCCCCTGCCTTGAAGCAGCCCATAGCTAGACATCATCACAGAGACAAAGGATGATATAAGAACTTCTCTGAAGCCAGCTGGATTTGAAAGGTCACGTTGGGAGCAGCTCTGGCCCTGCTCCCCCTACACCATGTCACCCCTCCCACCCCTCGCTCAAGTGCGTAGTCAAGAACTAGATTGAAATGGGAAGGGGGAATCATGCTATTAATAACTCCTAATAATTGCTGCTCCCTGGAAGGTGCTGAGCATTCATTTGTCCTTTGTTCCCAGGGGACAACACACTGTAAGTTACAGCTATTTGTTGTTAGGGTTTTGGTTTTTTTTCCCACCCAAATAGAGAATGGTGGCAGCTGAGCTGCTGTATGAGAATAGCATTAAAATGTGTAACGCACCATAAATAAACAGAAATAGACAGCCAGGAAGCTGTGGTAATCATTGCTTTGATGTAGCATGAATTACGATGTGTGTGTATATATGTGAGTGAGTGTGGGGGGAGGGTTTAAGGGCTTCATGTTTCTGGCTGTGCTTGTTTTGACTCAGCTGCTGTTGCTCTGGGAAGAGTGTGAACCTAGCCTGTCATTTACATATCTCCACCTTCGCATTGACAGCTGCTGTCCCTTGACTCAGAGGAAAGAGATCTGAACCTCCACGCCTGTTCTCTTGGAGTTCCTCCCTCCCTCCCCCGCTCCCTCCTCCTCCTCCTCTTCCTCCTTGTCCCCTCTGCCCCTGTAGCAAGGCAGAAGGGGGAATCTTGGCCATCTCCCAGGGACCAGGTCACTCCTCCTGCCACCTAGGGAAGATCCTGTATCAGCTTAGGCTTCAGCATTGCCTTCCAGAAGTAGCTGTTTATGTTTCTTGGCTTTACACTAGGCTGTTGTTTTTCTTCCCTGGTGACTTCCCACTGCTACTGGGACAGTAAAAGCAGCTGTGGATGTGTTTGAGTGGGCAGGTGAAGTTATTAACTACTCAGCGTCATGTTTCCCTCAAAGTCCTGAACATTAAAAAGGTGGCTGTTGAATCCTAGCGATCCGAGATCAGTAAGATACCCACAGGAGGTGGAAAGAGAGGAAAGCCAGCAGAACAAAACGTAGCACGGGTGTCTCCCTGTTGATTATCTCCTAAGGGCATCCCAGGGACTCCTTCAGCTGGCACAGCAAGCCGCTCGTTTAGAATAATCTCCTGCCCATCCCTGCTACAGCAGCAAAACAGCTTATTAAAACGGCCCAGCTTTCTTTTCGTGCGCTTTGCATTTATGTTTCACCTGGAGCCAATAGTCTCCCTTTGAAAAACTTGTTTGGTATGAACAGCCGCAAACGAGTCTCACAGCGCTTAAGTGCTGCTCGGGTTCAATGCATTCTCCGACCTCTGATAATCTCGGTGTCGCAGGGCACCAATAAATGCCAAAACCTGTCTTCCCGGCTGTAACTAGCTGCAGAACGACACCAGGCCCGGGCGCGGCCCAGCTGCCAGGCCGGCCGGGGAGCCCGGGGCTCAGCGGGCTGCCCGCGGTGCCGGCCCCCGGCGCCCTCTCGCGGCTGCCCGCCCCCGGCGGGCCCACCCGCCGCTTCGGCTGCGGGCCCTCCCAACGCCGACTGAAAAGGTTCATTCTTCCCATACAAGCAGCGCCGTTTCCCAGCCGGGGGGAGGCCGAGAAAGCGCGGCGCTTGGCTCTGCTGAGGAGCAGTTGTCTCCGGCGGGGGGAAGGTTTAAGAAGGCACAAGTGGGAGCGCTCGCACATGCACAAACTTCTCAGTCAAGTCCGTCGGACCCGGCTGGCTTAGGCCGTCACAGTGAACCGCGGAGAATAGGTAAAGATTTATTGAAACGGTGATATACTGACACAACCAAAGGCCACACACAAATTATCTGAGTGAAGGGGTGGTTTTAGCTGGACAATTTCAAGGGGAATTTGTTACCTAAATATCTCCAAGCATCTGGAGCTCTATTTTCTCTGCTGTTGTGAATGAACACAATTACTTTTTAGTTTATTGTCGTTTTAGCGAAGAGGGAAGGTGGTGCATCGAAGTCTGGCTACATATAGGGACTGCAATGCATAAAAGCAGGAGGCAGCCCTGCTATTTCTCTCTGAGGAGTAAATGTGTGCCTTGGTAGAGCTGAAGTTGAGGCTGTAACTAATCTCTTTCTGGCTCAGGAAAGAACTGAAGGATGCGCTTATCTTATTCACAAGCTTTAAAAAAGTTTGTGAAACAGGCAAAACCTAGCATAGCTGCACGCTAATGGAGGCATTAGAAAATGCTGTCACGGCGCACATGTGTTGCCACACATGGTAATTACTCAAATTGCAAGACGATTATCGTTCCAATACTGAAATAGCTGACTTGCACTTGCTCCACAAATGCTAGAAAGACCTTCCTTATTCAGACCTAGCAGGCCTGAATCTGTATTATGTTGTAGCTTCATTGCCCTGCAGCAACATAAAAGGCCTAAAGAGGCCAGAAATAGCCTCTGGGGAGCAATCTCCAACATAAGATGTTCATTCTGGCCCATCTGTTGGCATACCACAGCGCCTCGACACTAGCTCACTCCAACTGTCTCATAAACCTCTGCCCATGGCTCTTGTTGGGAAGAGGCCGTGTGTTTGACATGTGCAAGCAGAGAGCACTGCCTAGCAGTTACTCAAAGGTAGCTTATGGTCCTAGGGGCTAAATTAAACTCAGTTCAGGAGACAACAATAATTCATAAAGCAGCCTTTCCCTCCCCTTCCTCCTAGCCCCAAAATATCATCTCCTTCTCCTGTCCTGCTTACTGGCTGTCTTCCAGGAGACCCTTGTCAGCCCTTACCTCTGCGGAGAGATTGAGTTAAAGCAGGGGGGACAGTGCAGGACCTGGCAGGGAGCCTGCAGTGGTGTATTTTGGAGTTGGGGATGAGTGGGAGAGGGAAAAGCAGGCTGTAGCTCCTTCATCTCAGTGAAGCAGCTCCCTGCAAAGAGTGGCAGGATGAACCTCAGGAAGCCTGTGGTGTGCCCGCCCCTGTTTCTGGAGACAGCATAGTAAAGTGGGATGTCTCTGCCCTATCTGAGATGCCAGCTCATGGTGAGTGGTCAGAGGGTCTTGGGCAAGAGGTGAGACTTGTCTTGCAGAGCTGCAACCTCACCTTCCCTTTTGCTCAGAACAGAAATGCTCTCCTGTCTGCTTTTCTAAAGTTCTCTGTGGGTCTGTCCTCCAGTGGGAATGGAACTGATGGATCTCCCTGCCATGGGGCCACAATGGCCCTGGGCTTTCTGACCCTGCCACTGAAGTGCAGAGCAGAAGATTGCACCACTGTCCACCTGCCAAGCACCAATAGTTTGGACACTGAGTACCCTCTCCTCTTCCTTCATTTGGATATTGCTCTCAGCATAGATCATCCATCTGTTATGCACAGTATTTTCAAACTGTTACATGACTGCAAAAATTATATAAACATGAGAAATATCAACTGCCCTGATCTGGAGATTACCTTTCACTCTTTGTAAACACCAGACTTGATAAAGTAACAATACAAAATGCCTTCTGCAAAGTCACGTCTCTTTTTTTGTTACCTTTAGAGGCTCAAACAATCCAATAAGACCATGAGGGTTTTTAACACCCTTTCTTGCTCAGGGCGAAAAATAAGTATTAAACTTCAAATGAGCATAAGGGGATCCTGACATGCAAGAGTTATTTGAAAATGCAAGCCTGACTATAACAAATTATTCTGCTAATTTCTGAAAGAATTTAAAGCATGCTTAAACCAACCCAAATGTCAGTATATCTAGACTTCTGAGAGTTTTTTATTTCCTTTGCATTGCAGGAGAAAAATATATTTTTTTTTTTACATGAAAAATTATTGACACTTCAGTTCTCCCCAACTAATGTGAATGGAAGGTTTGTCATTGTCTTAAATGAAGTCAGAATTGCACCACTGCAGTCCTGTTTAGTATCATAAAATTGTCAAGCTGCCAGTTTACTGTTGGCTTGTTAATGGCCTTTTTTATTATATTTAAAGAACATAAATTATTTGTATAGTGATTTATTCTACTTTGCAATTAATTGCAGTCATTGGAATGTATTTTATCTTACACTGGGGTTTTATTTTACATGCTGAAGCCATTATATTTTCATTTTTTATGGTATTTGAGAGCTTGAGTTTGTCCAAAAGATGTAAGTATGCCAGTGAGTGACTGGATGCAAATTCAGTGTTCTGCTTTCAGACAGTTTATGACATTCAGTCAGTGTCTTTGCTGAGTAGCGGTTTACATTTTTTTTTTTTTTTTTTATAAAGCTTCTGACACATTATTGCTAGGATTTCTGGTAAATCCAGTATTATAGCACTCTACATTTTTTGGTCATATTTGCTGGGTTGTTTTATTTTTTTATTTTCAAGGAATAACAAGGATGAAATGTGTATATAAAACCATGGTACATCATAAAACATCTTGCATTTACTTGAAGATACCACTAGCATGAAAATATTAGCAGTTATAAATCCATCTCCAAGAAAAATGACTATATTTCTCTGCATTCAACCGGCTGTTCATTAAATGGAAAGCTACTTTCTCTAAATTGTCTAAGTTTAAGGTCATGTATCTCCTTTTAATGGCTCAGTCTTTGAAGAAGCATTCTTCCAGTTGTTAAACTAGCTCTCAGCATAAAGTCTTTTCTATCGTTTATGTGCATGGGGATGAAATCTGTATTTGCACAAAGTGCTAATACAGGACTTTTATCCTTTTTCCCCTGTGTACTGCTATCCTGTGTTCTCCCACCTTTAAGATGCTTATGTTCTTGAGGTGTGGAAGTGTGTGAGTGATAGAAGTCACCCAAACAGCCCAAACTGCAGATTTTTCATATCTGTCAATTCTTTGTGTTTCGTAGTCTTCGTTGGGCTCCTGACCTTGACAGAACCTTGGTCATATTTACTGTGAATACTTGAAACTAGGAAAGCTAGAAAACATGGAAAATAAGTTATGCTACTCCTTGAGTAACTGTTTACAATGTATGGACAGAAAGAGAGCATCACAGGGAAGGTCAGTGTGGGGGAGCTCCACTAAAGTTCCTGTAAAACAGAGGGATTGACCCCAGTATTATACCAATACCAAAGGCATTGCACTCCTGTTCAAATGCTCTTCTGTGCAAAGAGCTGTACCTCCACCTAATTAAAGACAGCTCACCTGGTAGGATTGAAAGTTAAAAGTGTAGACCTCTATGATTTCATTATTTGTGTCCCTTTTAAAATATCCTCACTTTAATAGCGGCCTGCCAATACTAGCTACTCCTTAACAAGTAGCCACCTGTGGATGTCCATGAGCCCACAAAACATGGCCTGAAAACTCAAGCCAAAACTGGAGCAAAGAGAGTGCAAGACAGTAAAGACAGTAAGGTGTGGACCCATGACCTAGTTTGATAAAGACTCCAGAGAGTCTAGAAGACAGCTCAGAGCTGAACCCAGATCTTTCAAGTCTCAGCCTATACTTTCATCTTTAAAACGATTTTCCTCTTATTTTCCAGGAAATGTATATATAGGTAACAACTTCTGGGTAGTTTTTTCAGGATCAATGGAGGGGTTTAGTCAACAGTAGTCAGCTAAAAAATAAACCCTCCACCAAAATAAAGTTCTGTGCAACTCGTGTGGACTAGTTTTGATAATTCCTATATGTCTTTCACTCTCTTGTCAATATGACTCAAAATTAATGACATGCAACAGGTTGTGCTGAATTCTGTTTAATATGAGAGCAAGTAACATGATCATGAATAGATATCAATAGTGCCTTATGGTTTATACTGATGCAGGGAACACAGATGTGATGTCTGTCAATGTCCTAGTTATAATCAATCTAGTGTCTGGGTTTAAATTCCATAAACAATGTGGGAGTTTTTGTAGTATTGTTATAATAAATATGATTGAGTGACAATTTACCCCCAAGGATGAGGTTAGTATTTATTCAGGAACACATTTCTATTTAGTAGTTTTTAAATGCAAACATATATTAATTGATAAGCTTGTTAACAACTCTGAAATATAATTAGTTTGTTGAGGTAAATTGTTACTCAGCAGGAAATTCAGGTCTGCACAATAGCTGCACAGTTTTAGTTGCCAGCAATTACAGTGCCTTAAATAAGTTATTTCCACAAATTCCATGAAGCAGCTTGTAGATGCTTTTATTTAATTTCATTATTTTATATTACTCTGATGGTAACATTTATTCTTTTTTCATAAAACATCTTCTCTCAGATACCAGACATCTGAGAAAATCTGAACAGAAACTCCTCAAAAGCATCCACTCATCAGCCCTGCATGATAGGGTTAAAATTCAGAGAAGACAATAATAAACTTTGTTGAAAAATTCTTGACTCCAAATTTTGGCAGACAGAAGGAGGAATTTCTATATAATAAAGCGAGTTTAGCCGTTTGACAAGAACTAATGTCTGAGTGCTGTAGCAAATGGATGCTTTCTGAGTTATAGAAATTAAAGGTCAGCCATTCAAACGCCAGTTATTTTATTTGACTTACATAATTAGTGGCCATTACCACCCATTTCAGTTGACTGGTAAATGTTTATTTACTTTTGGTTCACATCCCCAGAGCAGCACAAAACAGTCTCAATAGACTGGTGTGTCTAGCAGCGAAAAACACCTACACTGTAATCAGAGGTGTCACTGCAGCAACAGCAGAGACACCTCTGGCGCGTTTAGCCTGCGTACCACTAGAAGGATGCTCTGCAGTATGGTCCTTAGTGCATAACAGCTGCTTCAGCTCCAATTTATCCTGAACTCCCAGGGCCGCAGCGCGCTGATGCCGCTGCTCAAGCTGGTTTGCTTGGTGCTAGTGCAAATATGTCTGTTCCTGCTGAAATCGTGACTCTTGCTTTTTGTGAACATGCCGGTGGAAGCAGGGATGCTCCAACCCTCCCTTTTTAAAATGCTCATGCAAGATTTGCCTGCAGAAGTGCAAGTGCAGGAACTGCAGGTTCACCTGTGCTCTGGGGAGCACAGAGACTTCCTGACTGTCCATGCTAAGCTTGCTCTGTGACTTACCTACTGACAGTGTGGCTGTGCAAATCCTTGTTCATGAAGACTATTCAGTTGCCTTAAGTAGGACTGCTTGCATACAGAGTGGGATTTTCATCAGCTAAACTTCAGGAATTAAATGGGATTTAAAGTCACATAACATAGATACAGTCAAAAGTCCAGTGGATGGAACAGTGTGATCTCAAGTGCTATACTTCATCAGTGAGAACTTTCTATGAGGATGGAAGGGCAAGGCATACAAATAGCCCATTCTTTATAAAAACAATTATTTATTTTTCATTCTTTTTAGTTTATTACCAGTAGAAGATAAGGTGAAATAAATAGTTCAGCTCATCTTCCCTTATCAGTGCAATCCTTTCTTGGGCGCGCTGGTGATATAGTTTATGTTTTTTTCTCCATTTACTACAATTACTCTGTGTCAGAATTTAGGCTATGCTTTACTGACTAATTCTGATAGCTGGAAATAATAAAAGGCGGATGCTTTTGAGTAACTTATTACAGGGAAAAGGAAGAATTTCTATCACCATAATGGTGCTTGCAAAGGGGATCTAAATTTCCTTTCAAACAATACCCTAACTGCTTAAGTCCTCTCACCTCTATGAATATTCATGAATACATGAATCAGGGTTACCTTTCCTGTCACCTCAGAAGACAAATACATCGATAAGGCAATATGAAATAGAAAAGGAGTTTTGACTCAATTTCTCAAACTCATGAAGAGAAGCAGCTATGAAAGTAACTTAAATAATAACCTTAACTTAATAAGCTTCAATACCAGGGTCATATCTGTGACTGGTGCTAGAGGGATGGTGTTCAAGAGTGACAAATGAACATGCTGGTTTCTTTTGGCCTTAAAAATATATGACATCAGGTCTCTCAGCTCTGGAAGTGCAGCCATTTTCTCTGAGGCAGCCAGAGCTACAGAAAACCATGTCAGACCAAGTCCTTTCAGGGCACTTTGAAGGGCCTTGAGGGAACTGTGGTAACACCACAGTAGTTCAGTCAGTGGGAGTACTGCTAATATGACACTTGCAGAGTTGAAAGTGGCCTGTGAAGGTCTTGAGTATTTTGTGAAAATTTCCTTCTCTAGCTGCTATTGGCAAGAGTCCTATGGGCTGAGTAACTGGTCTGACTGTGAAGCTTCAAGGTGAGCAGCTGCCCCTGGGCTCATTTGTGTTTAGTCCTGTTTGCATCTGAATTTGTTGCACTGAAAAATTTAGAGATGCATCCAAACCTTAGTCTGCCATCCCAGGCCTGGCACCAAGGACACTACAAGGAGGGGGCACTTGGCATGGTGTGGGGGTGATATGGCCAGCCATACAGCAGGGAGAAGAGGCTGTGTAGCTCCTGTACCAGGCTCTGCACTGACAGCAAGGACCTCCTAACAGCAACAGTGACTGGCAACCTCATTCCTCCTGGCAGGCCACAGATTTTGAAGACGTTATCCCCAGGAAACAGGAGATGTGCTGGGCCAGCTGAAACTGGGCCAGTTCAGGTGATATGCTACTTTGCTGCTGCAAAGCTCTTTATGAACCTCACAGCCCTTTCTTGACCTAGGAGATAAACAAGGGAATTCATTAAATGCAATGACATATTAAGAGTGACTTGCCTGCTTTCAAGATTTCTTGTACGTCATTTGTTGCCTGTCAAAGATGGGCCCATCTAATTGTAGATTTTTTTAAGGATATGAGGGCTATCAGTTTCCCAGATATTAGATAACACCACTGTCTTTGTGTTTTAGATTTTTTTTTTAAGATTTACAGTGACATAAGATATTTGTAACCCTCTTTTTTTTTTTTTTAAGCTGGATTGTCAAAGACACAGAAAAGCTGTTTTACCTCCAAGAACTATATACAGCAAATTTCAAATATTAGTTCACCTCCAGTAGCCTTAAGGTATCTTGAGTCTAAGGTACAAATGCTGGAGTCAATAAATAGCTGGTTCTTGGAGCAACTGATCCAAAACCCCCAAAAGGAGGAAAAAAAAAATATCTGAAGCATTGCATAGGTTACAAAAAAGGCCCCCAAAAGATTTTGAAATAAGCAATCCAGTTTAAACAGCAGAACAGAGAAGGCTGTTAGGAGTAAAATACTCATACATTTGAATGTGGAAATCCTGTCCAAATGAGGAAAATAAAAGACAAGTTAAACTCATCCGGTTGAACACAGAACACTAATGAGACAAGCCAAAAAAAACATTTTGAAGAGCAACTTCCTACAGGCATATAAGTGACTAATAAGAACTTTCTCAGAAACAGGAAGCCTGTTGGAAAGTCAATGGGCTGAGAGATTATTAAGGTGCAAATGGGATACTCCAGGAAGCTAGGGCCATGGTGAGAAAGCTAAACGAATGATTTGCATCAATGTTCTCTTTAGAAGAGGTCACGGAGGTTTCCGCACCTGAACCATTCTTTACAGGGACAAGCCTGAAGAGCAGTCTGAAATCGAACTGTCAACAGAAGAGATTTTTCAGAGCAATTCAATAAAATGAACAGTAGCAAATCTCAAGAAGCAGGTAGCATTCAACCAAGCATTCTAAAGAAGCTAAAATATGAGGCTGCTAAATACTATTTTCTGAAATCACTCTGGAAAGCAGAGAAATAGAAAGTGGCAAATGTGGTGCTATTAAAAAAAAAAAAAAAGTGTAAAGAGCAGAGCTGAAAAACTACTGACCAGTAAAATTGATTTCTGTACCAGACAAATTGGTACAGATCATAGAAAATAGAATTGGTAAACACATCATTTTGTAGAGAGAAAACATGCCTCACAAATCCATTAGCATCTTTTGAAGGAGTTAATGAGAATCAGGCTAGGGGCTTGCTGCCTGATATATAGTGGACTTGGATTTTCAAAAAGAGATTCACATCACCAAAGGGTCTTAAAGAAATTAAACTGTCATGGGATAAAAGGGAGGTCTCCTCATGTGGTTTAATACATGGAGAGAAGAAAAGAAACAAAGATAAGGGATAAACTGCTATCCTTACATAGTAGAGGAGTAGGGCCTGGTTGAATCCCACATGGCCCCTGCTGGGACCCATGCTGTTCTGAATTAGACTTGATACAGTATTGGGGATAAAGCCAGGCTATGCTCCAACTCTGTAGCTTTCAACTGTTTTATTTGATCAGGAAAACAATTTAATATGACTACAGATTGAACAGCTTGGTGCATAGGCCTTTATGACCAGGAGATCATTGCCAGAGTTCTGTTAAGATAGTGTGGGTTGGCAAGCAGGCTTGTAAAGAAAGGAAGAAACTCTTTCTTTCTTAGGTTAGAAACTATAATAATAGCAGGGCATCAGGGAATATGTTGCATATGGCTCAGATGTGACAGAGCTGGCAGATGTTCCTCATGTGTATGTCAGGCAAATTGAATGCTAATATTGACCCACCCCCAGCAAAGACATTTATTGTCTGATGATCAGAGAGAAGAAACAATCTGCCAATCTGTAGGCCAAGAGGTCTGAATTATGATAGTACATCAACGAGCAACTTTTTGTCATTGAAACTTCAGATTTTCCAAAATTGTCATGCTTAGAAGTTTTATTATGCTTTTGTATGAGTTGAAGCTCTCTTTATGTTAAGATTGGCAATCCAAGAAATTTAGGTAACTTTTTACTGTAGGTATATGAAGATAAATTGAGTGTAAAAAGCTAATCATACCTGGTCACAAGTAGAAATTGTTTTCTCTGCTTTAATTAAAGAGTAAGCCTTTTCAGACACTCCCAAACCTCAACCCATGAGAGCCTTAGGGCAAAGACAACCTTTGTATTGGCAGTACACATCTATGTTCTTTCTTTGGTATTAAATAACTGTATCATTTCTCCTTTAGAGATGTTATGGTCCCATTAAACAAGATGTTTCAAAACATATATTTCAAATAAACTACACTATAACTGTTGCATACAATGATCATAACTCTGCACTAAGAATCTGTTCACAGAGTGTATTGATGCTACTTAGGGTTATATTTCTAAGTCTTTTGCTTGCATAACAGCTGTTTTGGGGCATGGTAGTTAGCATGATTATGTAATTTTTACTTCCAAGTGGATACGTAACAGCCTAACAGCATGTCTCTTGTGTAAGAAATATCTATATCTCAGTGGAGCTATGAGTAAAGAACAGGTAAATAAAGCTTTGTATGGTTTTGTATAGGTTGCATATGTATACATTCTCATACCCCCATACACACTGTGTATCTTGGTGGGGGACAGGGTATAGACTATATGACAGGCACTGCATACCTGCATTGGGTAATCTGCCTGGGAAAACTCCTGTATGGGGAAATACTGATTTAGATAGGTGAAATTAGTGAAATTCCCAAGAAACCACAGCACAAAACTGTCATAATAGATAAAAAACCCTCTACTTTCCCACTTTTATTGTGATGGTGAATTAAATGATTGTCCGATTGTGTTGTTCAGCACTGCCTCATGATTTTCGCAATAACAGGCACTGACATCAAGTTGCTCCAAGCTCTGGTTAGAGCAAATCAGTTCATGTCAATTGACATGAACAGTGCTATGGCAGGTTACACCATCTGAATTGTGGAGTTAATGTGCAAGGCAATGCCAATCTGATCTGACAGTGGTTTATAGTGATGGTGAGCAGCTGTCAACAAGGACACAAGTGCATTGAGACAGAAAGCTTGGAACATCTAGCAGGATTCTTCTTTTACTTATCTTCATTTTGGAGAGATTCAGTGAAATTGCTTGCATTTGCAAGGATACCAGGAAAGAATTAGGTCAAGTAGTACAATTTTGTCCCTGAAGTACTTCCATTGAAATGGGTAGAATATACCCACTTCTTTCAGGGCTAAATTTAGCCCATTATTGTTTCTGATGCATTTTGTGTAAAATGAATTAATCAGTTGATGGGTTCAGAATAGGAAGAGGAAAAAAAAAAAGTTTCATGATATTCCTGAGCCATAGCTTTCTTGAGGCTGAGAGAAAATTGTAGGAAGTCTCTCTGTATCTTTGTCTTGTTCTATAGTCTTCCACAGGCAGCTGTGGTCAGTCGTTGGTAGCATGATGCTAGAGGAGTTGAATTTTAGATTGAGCTGTTAAGGCCATTCCTATATGTGTGATGAAAGGGCAAAATCCCCACATTTCTGCATCAAAACTAGGGTATAAACCCCATGCATTTTCATCCAATTCTGTTTGTATTTCTGAGAGATTAGGGAACTGAAAAATGACTAAAGCAGACAGTTCCCTGAACTGACATCCCATCACTGAATTTTTCACCAATCTTTTTCTCTTAATATATTTGCTAATTCCTGTCCCAGCAAGACTACAAATGAAGCTCTGCCCAGAGTGGAAAATGAAATTAAACATTGACTTATTAGAAGATAGACTGTATCTAGGGACCAGAACTTTTCTTCTGCTTGGACAATGTCCTTACCATCTGTGGAAAGAGGTGAACAGATAATAACTACAAATCTTTGTTAATGTAACCATTAAGTTTTACAGTTAAAATTGAAAAAGTCAAGCAGTGCAAAAATCAAGGTTTCTGTAGCAATCTTTAACTTGGCTGGATTCCACAGCTAGAGTATTTTCTTTTCTTTTTTCTTTGTTAAATGTGTCATGTAATATATTCCTCTTTGACGCTAAATGTGTATGATAAGTATACAGGGCATGAATTGTGGTAGAGATAGCTGTTGCTATGGGAACTTTAACTTTTGCATTTGACAAGTTTGAATCTGTAATAATGCAATTGTAAGACAGCCATGGGGGTCTGTGGGGGGGTCATATCCCTCTGACTCATCCCTTTGGAGGAATCCCTTCCTACGTACCTCCCTGCCAGCTCCATGCACTCACACATCTCACCACCACCAGGTCCCTTTGCCAGGGTGGGGAAACACTGGGTTGTTCTTCTGCTAGGGGGATTTTTTCAAAGAGGCCATTGAGATCCCTCCTGATTCTGCACACTTCTAGGTGAGTGTATAAGGGCTTTCAGGCAGGATCAGACCTGGCCTGTGTTGCTTTGTTCAACAAATTCATTAACACAAGTGTTTAGCAACATTTAGCAGTTTTTTTGGCAATTCAAGATGCGTTTTTGCTTAGCTGCTCACGGCTACAGAGCTACAAAGCATCAAACTTTATGTTGTGAAGAGTCAGGATGCTTATTGTGTGATAACTTCTACTGGACCCAACCAGAACCAGGAGCAGCACTCCAGGGGCATGAACAAAGTTCCCTGATGGTTAACACCTGCAGTTTCCTAGAGGAATACACTGCACAGAGGTGTTCTTCTTTAGGCCCTTTTCCTAACCTAGTCTTAAAATGGAAATTGCTGCGCTGCTGAAATTCTGATATATTAGTGTTTGTTTACTCCCAAATAGACTTTAAAACCTGAAATATCAAAAGCATGAAATAGAATTGCAGAGTGAAACATCTGCTTGGAGATAATAAATCTGCTCATTTGATCAGCCTCTGAAGAGTCTCATTGCCTTGTGGGAATTTTATCTGATACCCTGTATTTTTCACTCTCCTGTGGTCCAGAGTCTCTGACTAAAATACAGCTCTTGAGGGATCTCAGTTCATAGTGGGGAGAAGCCTAAACTCAGTGTCCCTTGCATACTCGTGTGAGCCTCTTCTGAAGGAAGATCCAAGCAGAAGTGATACAGGAATATAGTCCACTGGGGAAATGCCCAGCTATTGTTGAGATGTTTTGGTACAGGCTGGTGAGGTAACCTTGGTGCCTCAGGATGTCTATGGGTATAAAACACTTTGTTCTCACCCGTTTTCTGTCCAGAAATTTTTTCATAGCATTAAATTTGGAGAAAGTAGGGGGAGGAGAGGAAAAGATAGAGGGAGAGGAAGAAGGGGAGAGGAGAGAGGAAAGGGAGAAGAACCAAGGAAGGAAGGGACGGAGGGAGGAAGGACGGGATGGGGGGAGGGAGGGCTAGATGGACGGAGAAAGAGGGAAAGAAGGAAAGGAAAAGGAAAAAGGAAAGGAAAAGAAAAGAAATGAAAAGAAAAGAAAAGAAAAGAAAAAGGAAAAGAAAAGGAAGGAAAAGAAGAAAAAGAAGGAAACAATGAAAGAAACAAAGAAAGAAAAAGAAAGAAAAAGTTATTCGTCTCCTCCAAAGCACACACAATCTTAAAAGAAAAGTGACAGTCAACAGGAGTTGAAAGGTAGCTCCTCAAGCAGCAACCTTGTGTGCCATCACTTGATGAACAAAATGTTTATTCTTTCTCTCTCTTGGGATGATCACCCATGCCAAATATTCTGGCATGTTCCTGAGCCTGCTGTCCAGATGATACTCAGTTACTAACAGGAACATTTGTCTCTGGGTAATGCTCTAAGTTATACTGCTGGGGTTTGCAGGGCATGAGAATTTTCAGTGCTGGAAAGAGCATAAAAGGCCACCTCCTTTCCCTGTGGGTAAAACAGAGACTCTGCATTCTCTCCGTATAGGCTCTTCTTTGTCTTTAGTCTAGAGATTGTCTTAGATCCAAGTCAACCAAACAAAAGCTGATTATCTCACCTTCAAATAGAGGGATTACAGCAAAGAAGTTGAAGCTGGGTAACTGATCTCCCACTTGAGCAGCTGAGGGGGATATCCCTTCAGATGAAACAAATTTGAAGGAAGAAGGGAAAAAAATTGCCAGGCTCAAGATTAATGCAGAGCCATAGCTCTAAGCATCAAGGCTGACATTTGTCTCATCTTTCATAGTTATTTGTATCCATAAAAAAGGAGCACAAACAAATAACAATTTTAATTCCCTTTGCAGTAGCTAACCAGTTTTTCCTCTAAAAAGGTTCACCATAAGGGAAACTTTCTTGAGAAGCATTAAAAGAAGATGTCAATACCAATGTCAGTACTGACATCTCTCTCTTCTCTTCCCACAGCCCTACAATAATTTTTTAAAATTTTCTCTTAGCGGCATATATTTCCTCCTACTAACAGTGGATACCTTGGAAGTAAATAGACTACAATTTAATTACTGGAAATATCCTCCCTAGAACAACTCTCTTCTAGGAATACTGTAGAACAGATCCCAAATTAGTACAAAGAAATGCTTAGCAGGATTCAGATGTTACATGTGTGCAAAGGTAATTTTAAGTAACCCTTTTATTTCCCCAGTCCTTATCTGCTTGTGCCAGTTCCCCTGACACAAGCTAAAGTATCTTAAAAACTATATTTCATCTTTACTGGTGAAACATAAGGCAAGAGCACTGACAGTAACCTGGGCTTAGTGAGGGAGATTTGGTGGCTCCTGGAACTCCCTGAGGCATAGGCATGCATAGCCTTTCCCACTGTCTGACCACATCCTCTCCACAGCCTCTGCTGGGGTTGCTTAGGAGTTAGCATTAGCGTGCTCATGAGACTTTCCTACACTGATACAACCTTCTTTAACTGCTGTGTTGCTTTGGGCTAGCAGAGAGATGGAGGCTAGTCTTTAGAGTAGACTAACACTGAAATCAGTTTCCTGGCATGACCACGCTAGCGCTGCTTTGACTCTGAAATGTGTATATTGATAAAGTTCCTATGGATACTTTAGGGATCAAGAGTCTTGGCAGTAAGGGAAATGAGACACTATAGGACTTTTGTTTCTATCTAACCCACAGTATTTAATACTTGGAAATGTAACTGCGGAAGACTTTTCACTAGAGCAGCGCATGTAGAAATGGTCCCAATTCTGCTTCCAACAGGTGCAATTTCAAGGAGATAATCCTGATTTATACTCAGGTAACTGAGAGGAAAATCAGATCCATTATATCCATAAAAGCACTCATGTTATAAAAGGGCTAGAGTTTTAAACTGTCATTTCAGCCAAGACAAATAGATTTTCTTGTCACTTATCCTCACAGCCCATGACAGCTCAGAGCTCTTGTAGATGGATTTTTGAACTGGGAGAGGATAGGAACAAGCTATGAAAAAACCACAGAGCGTCTTTTTGGCATTTTACCTTTTTCCTTTAGTCTTCTTTATATCAACATAATCTCGATAACAAACAGCAGTGCACAGTATGAGTAGCATTTTGATGTCTTCTTCTACTGAAGAAGTGGAAGATACAGCTTAGTTCAAGTGCTAGACATGAATAGGCAAGATTAATTTACAGCAAAGTCAAAAATCTGAGTAGGTTTGAATTATGCTCCTCCATAGTACAAAAAAAAAAAAAAAATTGGAGTATGAAAGTTGATGTGAGATAGTGCAGAGGTGAAAGAAGAAACTAGTTTCATTTTACTTTAAAGATAGCATTGAGGCTAGTATTAAGCCAAGCTAGTACAAATATGTAACACTGGTGTTAGAAAGATATTTATCTTCTCAATTCAGACCAAATTCTCCTTTTCTTTAATTGCTCTGGGGAAATAGGGATTTACACCTGAACCAATAAAAGCAGGAAGAACTCCTTTTCAGCATGCAAGAAGAGAAGAGACACAGATCACTCTGCAAAGCAGAAGGAAAGATTGCAGAGTAATTTTCACCACCAAAACACATTTTCCCCTCCAGTATGAAGCAGTGGGGAACAGCAATCAAAATTGATTGTTCCAGTTAAAATTCTGCTTCACAATGTTACTGAAAAAGTAGCATGATGAGCTCAGCTTTTTTGACAACATGTTGCAGTAAATATAGACAGGAGCCTGTTAAGATTAAAGAGTTCTTTGGCACATCATACATTTTCTTGATTCACTGTGCATCGTTAAACTTCCTTTTTTATTATGCTTTGTTTATTTAATGGACAAGCCATTAAATTCAAATTACATCTTGAAGGAAATTTACTTGGTTTGGGTCTTACTGTGGAAACCTTTCATCTGTATTTATATTTCTGATGTGGATGAATGGGTCAGATCTTAATAGCAGGTCAGAAAGGTGAGATACTCAGACATAATAGCACTACACTTTTTGTTTTAGAAGTTCTATTTCTGCCTTTCCTGTGCAGAATCTTCAAATATTTATGTGGATATGTAAATCAGCATGATAAAAATGATAGAAACCCATTTTTTTTCCCTCCAGCTTCTGAGCCATAATTTTAATGTTTTATTGCTGATTATGGTGACGTTAAAATAGTCAGTAAAACAAGTATATCTGCATCACACAGTGTATAAACAGCATTTCAGATGACTATCTAAGAAGTTTAGAATTTTCTAGTGGCATGATATTTAAAATCGTACCCTTCTTTAGAAATCTCTTTCCTTCTTTGGCTGATCAATGGTAATGAATTTTATGAGTAAAGGGCTAAACCTGCGTAATCAACTTCATTATACTGAAGTAGAAAGACTTTATTTGCCATTAATTTGGAAAGAAATTGTGTCACTAAGTCTCTCTCTTCCTTCACTGAAAGATAAACATCTCATAACATTTAATAAAGTGCAAAGGTAAGTGCTCAACTGAAGGTCTTGTGCAATTCTGGAGAGTTGTCTAAGCATGGTCATAGTTCTGCTATCAGTTTCTGACTTGTGCCCCCTGGGAATCCTCCTTCTCCCTCTTCCACTCTTAGTTTAGGAGTTGGCTTATGCAAATAGCACAGCAAATATGCCTAGTTAAGAAATGAACGCACCTGAAGCTTCCTACCTGAAGCTCATTCAAATCCTTACTGGGTTTTGAGAAACCAGCAACAAAAATGTTCTCTGATTCATGGCCACTCTTTGTTACCTTTTAAAACATCTGTACTTGTAAGCTCTCCAGTTGCTGCCTACACTATTTTTTACTACATACTGATGCCACTATGCAAGGCGCTGAGCTTCTTCAACATGGACAGAAGGAGCATCTTGGGAGATGTGCACAGCACATCGCAGGATTATGTCCAAGCCCCAGAAACAGTTTTATTTCTGCTTACTCACAGACCATTGATGCTGAGTGACCTTCATGATAATGCTAGGATTTCATTTTAACTTGTCTGTAATTTTTATTTATTTCAATGCTTTGCTGTTTGCTGAAAGCCCAGTAAGATTCTGCATTATAAAGATAAAACTTTCTTTACCACTACGCTACATTATTGCATCAGGAAGAAAGAACATACCAAGATTGCCTTCCAAGATATATCAAACTGTTGAACAGGACTGCAAGTGGACTAATTATTGCATTTGATACGTAGCCAGGATGTCAACTCATCCTTGGCAAGTCAGGGCCTCTGGGAGAGACCCAGAGTTATCTGTACTTTTCATTCAAAGATGTTCTGCAGATCACCTGCAGGAGATCTGATCATCATTCAGGAAGAAAAAGTAAAAAGTATTAGCTACCCTAAGTGGTAGATTCCTCTAGGGAAATTATGGAAATACATGAGTAACTGTCAGCCCAGAAGGTTGATAAACATAGTAGTTCTTGAGATAGTCACTGATTTTCATTCTGGTATAAAAACCCATGCATGTATTCTAAAGAACTTTAAAAAAATACCAGTTTCCCCCTTACCCATGGAATAGTGCCTCTACTTGGAATCAGTCTAGTGTATCTCAAGTAGCATATTAGCAACAGAAACACAATTACTGTCCATGGTTTTAACTACTCTAAAAAGAGGATTCTCCACTGAATTTCAATCCTTCCCCTCACATTCCTTTTATATGAGATGCATTTCAACCTGGGAGCTGATAGTAAGCCTGTCTTTCACAGTACAGAAGATCAAGAACATGTAGTTTGTGGAGTATGCCTCATATTTAGTGTGTATAGGCCAGGACAACACTGAAGAAAGGGCTTCTTAAATCTCTGCAGTTAGGCAGCTTCTCGTTTTCATGATGTTCCTAGGCTCCACCCGCATGAGTGATGAGATCCTTGGTTCATTGATTCAGAGTGAGCTTCATCAGTGCCTTTCCTTGTAACAACCTCATCTGCTCCAGAGTTGGGCTCTTCCACATCTCCTGACAGACCAGGATTCTGCCTTGACACCAGTTGATGTATTTGGACCAAACCCGACATGCTTGTAAGGAGATTGACAGTGACATCCCCATCAGAACTAGATCCTATAGAAACTATTCTTCAGAGTTTCACGTGCCTGAAATCATAGCAATGTGGTCACTAAAGAAGGAGTTTGGTTCTGTTGGGCACATCCTTGTAATAAGTAAGCTGTCTCATTGGTTTACTGCCTCCATTCAGCTTCCTAAGCAACAGGTGCAAAATGATAACCAGCCTTCAGACCTGTATGTATTTTGTTCAACACTATGAATAAGTAAGAGCTCTGGGCACTTCTCAGAAGTATATAGGGCAAACATTTCTCTTTTGGAGAAAGACAGAATTGCTGTATATATCCCAAAATTATTTTTCTCAGGACTCAGGAAGACTTTTCACTGTTGATCGCACTTTGTAAACTGGAAGTGTTCATCTAAAACAGTTCACCATAACAAAGATGGGATTGTGACATTATGCTCCTCTGAGTCTTCAGTCTAAAGGTCTGTCTATATTCTCAATCACCTGCCACAACATCCTATAGGGCATTTGCACAGTACAATGCTTCCCTGAATGTTTTTACTCAGGCTGTATTCAGCATCAGCAATACATGTGCTTCTTCAGTAAGGAAACCAGGCCATACAGGGGCATATGTTATGGTCACTGCATAAATTCTGCCAAGCTTTGGAAATATCTCCATTTCAGCACCTGTGAAAGATTTCCCTGAAGAAAACCTGCACAGTGTGCATTTACAGGCACTTTGACAAGTAACTTCTGTGGAAATCAGTGGGTTTGACATCTGAATGTCTTTAAAATTCTAGTCCTTGACATCTACTGCTCTGAAGATGTGAAATGTTCTCCAGGGAGGAAGAGTGATCTCCACGTCCTCCAGAGACATAATCATAACTTAGGACTTTTGTCCAGTCCTTTGAGAGTCTTGGCAATTCCTCGGAGGTAGCTCTGTGTCAAAGTAAGCACATGCTCAAGCACACTTAGGAAGAGGCTCTGTGTTTTAGTGTTTTGAGCATTTTAAATTATGATGTTCTGAGTGAAGAACAGATGAAATATAGGAAAACAATAAAACCTACTGTGGTGTGTTTGGCTCCCTGTAACATGATCGTCTCTGGTCTGTTGGTATCTATATGATGCAAATAACCTCCAAGCGCCTGGCAGTCTGCTTAGCAAATATATTGTAAGCGGTACTAAAGAATGGGATGACCTTGTAAAGCATGCAATTATTTATTTCTTTGCTTGTGTTTTAATAAGATTGAAGCTATTTTCTTATTCCCTACAAGTTTTCTTTTTATCATTGCCACCATAAAGTCCACCCTGTAGTGCTGACTGACTGGATAGTTAGTTCAATATTGGCATGCCAGTACCAGCTGGGCCACTTAGCTGGTTGTGTCGCACACCTCATCAGGCCTCATCCTTGTGTCTGGTCAAGGACTGGTAGGGGACAAAGTGAATTATTCTAATGGAGTCAGTCATGGAATAGACTTGTTGTTGTCATCCACTCCAATAATTTAGCCCATTTCCAGTCTCAGTAATAGCAATAGTTTCTTTCTTTTCTTCCTCTGCTTCTCTATCACTAGCAGACCCAATTCCCCTCTCTGGCACATCAGACATCTTCCACCAGTCACCACAAAGTGCCATTGGCACTGATCTGTGATGTCACACCAGAGGGTCAGCCCTGGGATTCATTAGGCCACTCCTTTTATTTTTTCATAAAATCCTAATTTGTATTCTTTCATAAGGCCATCTTGTAATACACACATTTCAGTAAAATCATCAGATCTCAGAGACTAAGAGAAGTTTGTTAGAAAAATTATAATGGCTTGTTTCTTGCTGTTGCATTTTCCAAATGCACTTAATTTCATTTTCCAGCACCCAGAGTGCACATCTTATTTTACTACTAACTGTTAGTCAGAAATAAGCTTTGTTTAATTCACTGGGCTTTTTGCAAAATGTTATATTTATACTAGACTGTTTTATGATATTTATACTATGGCATAAATATTTTTGCAAGTGTACCATAAAACAGATTACATTTCCCCCTCACTGTGACTTCAGAGAAAGTTTTTGATATTTTTTTGAATGTCATGGTGTCTTCCTATTGTTTCTGAGGCCACTGTTTCCAGACATAGTTACTCATAGACACAGACACACACTTGCAGATGCAGGCATATATCAGATGATCATACAGATAGACAGCTTTCAAATAATGTAATCTGCATTTGGGAGTCTGGATTAAAGAGTCTTTCAAGGAAATTCAAAACCTGAACAAAGCATAAGGAATAATTAAAGTAAAAGTGAAGAAAAAATCCTCAGGAATTGATGAAATTTCTGAAAGTTATTCCTTATCCAAGACAAAATTAGAGATTAAAATGTTTTCTATTTTTGAATGTCTCTCATTCAGAAAAATAATACTGATGTAAACATCTAGATTTTGAAAGTATACATTTGGATTTAGAATTGCTAAAATCTTTTTAGAGGAAATTAACAGAAATAATTCCAAACTGAAGAACACAATCTTTCCTTTAGCGAGGCTGAGACTTGACACTGGGTTTCTAGGTTTCTAGGTTAGGATTTACCATTTGCAGGTGAAGGGATACCAGAATGTGGATGCTGGTTCCTACTCCAAACTGGCAGGTGCCTGTGACAGGCAGTGGTGGCTTTATGAAGGTTCATGCACACTGTAAGGAGCAGATGATGAGAACTCAAGCTGTCACCATCTTAAAATTCCCTACCCATGCCTTTTGCCCTCATGCCTCATATTCTTGCTTGGCTGGCATTCAGCCCAAGAGCAAAAACTTAGGATACTGCCTGATCTACCATGTAAGATCTACTCCCACACACAGGTTCAGTCTCTCCCAGGTTCTTTTCCAGGGAGAAATCCAAGTCCTTCTCTTTTACTGGACATATTCTAGCACTAGATTACACCCCTGTGCAGTGGTAAAAGCACAAATTACCCCAAACTTGGTATAGGTGTCAGGGACACACTGACAGGAAGCTGCCTCCATGGCCTCAACCTGGGCTGTAACAAAGCTTGAGAGGGAAACACTGTCCCAGAATGGCCACCTCAGAGCATGTGAAGGAAGTTAGGCAGACTAGGAGCTTTCAGCCTGAGTTGCATCTAATGGTCTCAAGTGTCCACAGTGTAAAAAAGTCCTAGAAGTCTGTAAGACTACTTTCCTGCCTGGGGCCTCAGAGATTTTAGGTGCTACTCTCCACAGTGGGTAGGAGTTAAGCAGGAGATGACTAAAGCACAGCAGCAGGAATGTTTCAGGGCCAATCTTACACTCTAAAGAGTTGGGGTCTAATTTATTAGTTTCTTTTATGTGAGCATAGAGAGGGTAAATGAAATGAATTAACAAAATTTGCAGATGGTAATAAATTGGGAGGCACCAGAGAGAAGAGATAAGCACTACAAAAGGGCCTAGAGATTAAAAACATGATGAGGAGAAAAAAAAATATATTTGTATTAGGAAAATGTAAGCTAGTAGATACAAGCAAAATCATCAACAAATGCACAGATATCATAAAGCAAAGAAATAGCTGAAAGCTTTTCGCTGGCCTTCATTGTTTCTTCTGTAGAATTGTAAAGTGTTTGGTTTTGTTTGGCTTTGTTTTTGATTTTCTAGGGATTCTTGTCAAATAAAGACAACACCACCAGACCCAGATGTCCTGGCTGGCCTACTTACTACTGCTGCTAGAATAAGCATGTATTCCAGGAAAAATGTCTTATGTAGTATCTATTTAAAAGAATGTGCCAGCTACGCTAGATGGGCACATCTGATGGATGCAATTAGTATGTCATTCTGTAGTGTTTTACAGCAGTTTGAGGTGTATAAATAGTTGCTAAGCATCTGAAAAAATATCCTCTGTTCAGGCAACTATGGAATGTTAAAACTTTTTTCAGAGCTTGATTCAAAGACCACCAAAGTCAAAAGGAGTCTCAGTGTTACTTTAGAGATTTGGATCTGGATCTCCAGACTCTTTTTTTCTCCCTGTCTGCTTGGCTGTGAATTCAACAAAACTGTGTGTCATTTGCATTGGGAAGGCTATTCTCGCAGCTAGAAATCTTTTCTGTTAAAAAAGACAGAGCTTGGAAGAAGAGGAAAAGCTGGTCTAGAGAACAAGGCAAATTCTGCACTTTTTGTGGAGTTTTCAGCAGTGCAGTGCACATGTTCCTTTTGTTAGAGTGCCAACTACAGCCCTATGCTCTCCTTTTCCAGAGGCAGTTGCTTGCGGTGTATCGCATTTCCTTATTTTCTTGGAAGTCCTGGCTGTGTATGAAAAGCGAACTCCAGACGACCATTTGTTTAGTGTACAAGGCAAGTGAATGGGTAAGCTGGCAGTGCTAAATTCAGAGGCACTGGTCTTGATTTCATGTGAAGGAGGATCAAGCTGAAGTGATCCAGTGCTAATTGCTGTCATAGTGTGCAAGACTCACCTTGAAGTTTCTTTGTAATGCCATTTTGTTCCACCAACCAAAATAAAGTTATCATGAGCTCTCACATCCATCTGTGATATATTTTGTGATGACTGTGCAGCAGTTGTATGTATCCCCAGAATGCGGGAAGTGAAATAATTAATCGGCCTGATTTCACACAATTGAAGTACCTAGGAGGCTTTCCATCAGCTTTAATGAGAGCTGAAACATGCCTTAGCTGAGATATATGGGGAAGAAGAAGCTTTCTAAATTACATATTTCTTTAGTTCTGCAAAAGGTTCTTTGGTGGTCATTGTCTGCTCTGGGTGGAATGCACATTTTCAGCCACAAACAAAGGGACTGCTCATCCCACCTGACAAAGCATATTGCCAAGATAAGGAGACAATAAAATAAACTACAACCTTTCCAGCTCTCAGGCTATTTGTTCTGAAAAAGCTAGGAAAAAAAAGGACATGGTTTTTGATATGACCAAAAGCTTAATAACTTAAAACTCCTCCAGTCCCAAAGGCCTTGAAGAAGAATAAATGCCGAATTCAGGGACGCCTACTCCTTCAGCATGCCCTGCTTTTATAGTAAAGGACCTCCAGCCCAAAGGGATAAGTTAATCATAACTGGGGGCACAGGATCCCCTAGGCTGTTGAAACCAGGGATAAAAGCAACAGTAGATGCCACAGCAGGTTATCAGGCAGAATTATGGCAGCCATATCTCCAGGCAACAGAGGTGCAGATAGTAATAGGAAAGTCTAACAGAAAAGAAAAGAGCTGTGTCTCCTCCTCACACAGAAGCTAAAATAGATTTCTTGGACAATGTCCAGGAGGAGAAGCCCAGACTCTCAACACACACCTAAATTCTCCATCTGCCTCACCAACATCAGTCACGCTCCCTCAGTGAGCAGCAGGGATGGAAAGTCTGGCAAGACTTCTCCTTGCCTCTACTCAGCCCACCAAGGTTGCCTCAGTCTCTTTCAGACTTATTTGCAAATAGTCAGCTCCCCTGGAGATCTCAAATGTGTCTAGACATTGGCTAATCCTTTCCCTTGTGCCAGCTGGGTGACATCAGCGTACAGAATATCGCTACAAATCTTTGCATGAGCCAGATCTCCTCACACACGTATCATGTGCCTTTCCTATGCTACTTTGCTGGAATCACTGCAGAGAGAGGAGTGCTGCCAATGGCTACCTGTTAGGGTTTCTCTGGAGCATGAATGTGACAACTTCAGAGAGTCATTCTCAGCATCAGTGGTGGACTCTCCATATAAGTAATCAGACCTCAGGTCCATTGCCATCCTTCTCAAGGAACCACTGTGGATTCTGTTTCTTTGTCTGTACTTAGCAGGAGTTAATCTAGCTGTTGAAATTGTATTTATATATAAATTTCCTTCTGAGGCCTGTGATGATCACATCCAGGTAAATCTGAGGATTCAGGAAGTTGCTAATTGCCACAACAGTGACTTCAGTGATCACCTGCCACGTGACGGTTTACCACTACACAAGGCTGTCAGCATCAAAAGGTCAGTCTGCTGAGCACTGGCTTCCTAAAAGCTACTCTAAGTTCAATGGCATTCTCAGACTCTATTAGGTCTGAAAGAAACAAGAAAGCTTGTCAGAATAAAGCTATTTAGTGCATACTCAGAAATACCTTTAATTGTTGCGTGGCTCTTAAATACTTAGAAAATCTTGAGATCAATAGATTGATCTCACTGAGTCATCTGTCTCCCACCAATTCAAATGTTCATGCTCAGCATTGTAATTATCTCAGCATCTTTAAACTGGCTGTTAGAAGTATCAGAATACCAAAATAATAGCTGCATCCTTTTTTCCTAAATAAAGCTGTTCTGGCCCTCTTTGTTGTGGTAGAGTGCATGGAGAATGCTACAGAGGTGGAATATTTGGGGATGAGGCCATCAGCTTTCACAGAAATGGAATGAATCTCTGCCCTGTTGCTGAATTGATAGGAATTACCTTTTTTTTTTCCAGGAGACAGTGTTCACACGTGACTTGCAGTACTTGTATGTTATACAAGAAAAGAGAACTTGTCACTGTCTGCTCAGCACATTGATCTGTCTAGCAGTCTAATATCCTGACTGCAAAAGTTGCCAATATTCAAATCTTCAGAAGATGAAAGATCCCC
>JAVSBS010006486.1:0-48166 GCA_033124195.1 Coracias cyanogaster | reverse complement strand
GGAGTCACCATCCCTGGAGGTGTTTAAAAAATGAGTAGATGTAGCACTTGAGGCTATGGTCTAGTGGTTAGAGAGATATTAGGTAAAGGTTGGACTTGATGATCCTGGTGGTCCTTTCCAACCATAATGATGAAATAAAAAATTAGTTTTAAGACTATACTGGGCATCTGCATGTCTAAGTAGAGAGGTCTGGGAATTTCTCAAGGAAAGGAATTTTGTTTGAAAGTGCCCATTCACAAGGAAAGGACATCCAGGTACCAGAAAGCCAGTGCTGCCTGCCCCAGAATCATTACTGCCATCGTTGACCTCATTAGGAAGGAATTTGTTCCCATTTCAAGTCTCATCTTGCCCAATTCTGTTGTTGCCCAACCAATTGTATGATGACCTCAATTAAGATATAACAGGTCTCCAGTTTTGAGATATTTGCATAGCCGAAAAGACTTTATATTCAGGTCTAGATTACAGTCCAAATGAACGGGTCCTGAAAATTCCTCTGCTCTGAGCGCTTAGCAAAGGCTGTTATAAGTTCTTCAACCTTTGTGCACATTCAACATCAAACATAGGCATCCATGGTCCCTTTAATACCAATTTTTTTTCTCTACGTTCTTAAGTGCTGGAAAATACTTTGCTTCCTTCCACTCCCACTCTTGCTGTCTTGCAAGGTGATACTCTTCTGATCAATATAGTATAAAGGTAGTAATATTCACCTTTAATAAAGCTATAATGATCCTACAGGGGATATGACTTTCAAGTGCTTTTGGGTACTAGAGTTTTCTGCTGGGAACAGTGACTTTTGGCAGTGGATAGTACAACTGTATCGGCTATCAGACTGTCCTTGACCTGGAGCTTGTTTTTTGGAACTGATGAACTTTCAGGTCTCTCATCAGTACTCAAAAGACTGCATTTTTGCTGACAGGAAAACCATAAGGGAAGTAGGTGTAGGAGGGGTGCACACATAAAAGCATGTTCCTGTGAGCAAGCCTGAGGTACCTACACACCTTGACTGATATCCTGCCTCAAATTAAATCAGTTATAAAGTTAACTTTGCTTTCAGCTGGATATGGTTTTTATCTCTGCCTGTTATATATAGTCCATCTCAGTCTCCATTACACATTTCATTGCTAGTTTTATGTTGAGAGAGTATGTAACCAAGCTCTTTATCCATGTTTTTCGACCTAGCTGCACAGACTATAGAAAAATCATTTTTGTAAAAATATGAAGGAATATTAAGAGTCAACACATCACAGGGAAAAGATGGTAAAATTACATATTTAACATTATAGTTTATTTAGCCAATCAGATTAACATTTCTACCATGTTCTTACCTATAAAAAAACCCACACAACTCTGTTTAATACCCATCAGAAGATCATATTCCATAATAAATATCAATCTGTGGACTGGAATCAATGAATAGGATTAAAAGAAGATTGTGATACTGAAAATCCTGTGCATAACAGCAAGATTGTTCCCTCAGCGGTGAACATTGACAGCTGGAGTATAAGGAGATTCAGATACAGGAAATTTCAGAACTTACTCAATACATTAAAAGCAAAGTTTTCCAGAGAGCAGTAGTAAGTTTTGAAGATTAGAACTAGTTTTGGGTCTCAATCCCATACAGTTTAGTACATTTTTGAGAGATACTCTTAACCCTGAGCCCTAAAATATTTCTTATGACATTTTTATTGAAACCAATGAAGTGTTATAGAGCATGACCAGCCACCCAGACCTAATACTTCAGATCAAACAAGAGGGCCAAAGAAACTTGGTAAACAAGAAATTATCCTTCTTCTAAGGAAGCTCCTTTAAGTGAGGTGTTCATGAGCTGTGTGGTTTTGTATTCCTGGTGAGAAGTGGAAACCACACCAGAGCAGGCCATCAAGAGAGGAGCTGGCCCCTTCACAGCCAGCTGGGATTTCCTCAAAAGGTCTTACTCAGCAGCTAAATTTGGACAATTCAACATCTATACAGGATGGCAAGTGATGGACCTTGTTGTGGAAGGTAATAAGCAGCAATGTGCTAAAAGTACAATCTGAATGATTATTCATCTACTTTAGGTAGAAGAGTGGAGCAGAGAGCAAAGGGACCTATTGCAGATTATTTATCTACGTTGTTCTGTTTCTTTTCTCTATTTTTATTCTTTTCGAAATACTGTACTGTTTGAATAAGCCTGTTTGATTCACTGTTTCTGAGCATGGAATATATTGCTCACAAACAGTTCTGACAGCTTAATATGATTTGATAATGTTAAAAGTGGACATCTAGACACAGAACCTGGTCCTTGTTGCTGCTAGCTTCGTCTTGTAAAAAGAGTTACCCAATGATGTAGTATACATTAAATGAAACTGTCTCTGATGTACCAGCCGGCTGTACTAAATGTTCCATAAGAAATCCATTGAGTATCTTTAATTCCTATGAATATGTTGCAAACATCCTAATACACAGGAAAGTGTTCACCTACTGTAATGAAGTCACCTCTGGGGTGCAACACAAAAGCTGTAACCATTTGAAGCTGCAGGAGGAGGTAATATATCAGTAGTACATAGCTGATTCCTTTCATTTTCTGTACAATACCATGAGAAAATTTCTACAGATAAGCAAATAATACAAAACAACATTGTATGGCGTCTCCTTCATGTGGGTGGCAACAAGCAGAATAACCTAAGTGTTACTGTAAATATTATGAATCTATTTGAAAGTGTCCTGCATTAATGCTCTGAAGCATATCAAGTTAATATGACTATTAATTTTTTTCAGATACCTTTCCAGCATCCTGAAAAAGAAGCAAGAAATTATTCTTTCTTATTTTGTAGCGTTTGTCATATGCTGATGTCTGCAGGCAGTTTACTAGAAATATCCCTGTAAATACTGACAGGTCTGAGTGAAGACTTTCTGGAAGCAGAGTTTGCAATTACAGCCCTGTGAAATGCTGTATTGGTTTTACATACACTTTCTAGGGTGATTCCACTGGGCTCAGCTCACAGGGTTTTGTGTCTTCATCTGCAGGCTTCAAGCAGACTCAGTAAAAGTCCATTTAAATCAGTGCATTTTTTTTCTTAACCTGCTGTCATTAACACATTCCCCCGAAGGCTCGGTTCTACATTTAACTTACAAGGACCTCTTAGGTTTTATCCTAGAGGCTTTTTAATCCCCTCTCCTTAGCTCTTGTCACAGCTGAGATTTTCCCACAGATGGCTGTCGGTCCCATCCCCACGTGGCACTACGGGGTGGAGAGGATTGCAAGGCTTCATCCACAGCCCCAGAGCTACCTCATTTGCTTCTTCTTTCTCTGTTAGGAAAAGCAGGGATGGATCCTGCTGAAGAATCACCTGAGTTACCATTCTTTAAAAACCTCCACTTAAAAGTGGACATGTTACTTTGGGGTATTTCTCTGGTTCTCTACCATCCCAGTCCGTGTGATTCTGTAACCCTTGGGTCAGGTAAAACAGCCAGTGAGTCAGTGAATCTTCACTTTTCTGTTAAAAATCTGTAATTTAAAGTGTCCCAAACACAGATGCTTATGAAAGTTAAAGTGAATGGACAGTCAGTGATAAAAACAGGTAGCAGTATAAATTAAATCACAGCACTGTCTTTCATGCACATAAATGCCGGGTTGGGGAAAGGAAGGAAAAATGCTATTATGATAGAATTGGTTCAGAACATCTTTCTTGATTAATGCCAATATGTAAGTAGCATTTAGGTAAAATAGCCACTTGCCCTATAAAAGCAACATGCTCTCATTTAATACATTTATCAGCAATACTGAAGTGCAGTGTGTTTGCTGGAAGCAGCAAAAGCAGCAGCCCCAGCTCTGAACTGAAAGGCTGCTTTTGTCTCCTTTAGAAACAGAAGGGTTTTCCTTATCCAGGGACAGAAAGATGTCTTTTCAGAGAACAAAACTTTGTGCCAGGTTTGCTGGCAGGCATCGTGGGGTATTTTGTATGACCTGGAGAGGCCATATGACATCGGTAAGCCTAGCAGGCCACCAAGGAGGGCCCGAGGAGACAGGGCCAAGGAGATAGAGCACCTCTCTGAGCGCTGGCATGCACACTGCCGCGCCATGCAAGCACAACAGGTTGTCACTTCAGGGGATGCAACAGCCTCTTTTCTTCCCCACCCTTCTGTTCACTTTCACCACCTGCTCTAAACATCTCTGACAGTCCCAGTTTAACTATCCTGGCCTAGTAAAGTCCCACTCTGCAGGCAAGAGAAGCATACCTGAACTCTCTCCTGAGTCCAACAACACTGCTTATTAATCAGACAGACAGTTCACATCTGAGAGATATAAGGGCATCTCTCTCAGGGAGAGAACATACTGCTTCCAGGGAGCTCTCTTCCACCATCTGCCCCTGTGAAGTCTAGGAAATGGGATATTGGGAAGCAAATTCAGCACAGATGTATAACACATGAAGGTCTGTTGACTTCAGGGTATATTTGGATTGCATTTAGCCTCAGGATTTTAAACCACAAACAGTCTTTCCTCCCCTCCCCATTGTCACTCTGATGTAGATGTCAGTAGACACACACCATGCCACCTAATTCAGATTTCAGTGTGATCATCAGTGGAGTTGCATTGTGTTTTGTCATTTGCTATTCAGTTGTTTCCTTCTGCAAGGAAATAGTCTATATGGTACACACAAGACAGGCAACTATTACATAAACTGTCTTATTTTACCAGATTTAAATTCCTAGCCAACTATGTGACTTGAGTGGGTCACTAAGATCTACATGACCAAAAATACTCTTGATGATACTTCAGGTTGTAGGTGGGAGAAGCTGAAAGGACTGAAACAACACAAAAGCCTCAATATATAACATCTGCAAAATATTTAGAAAAGTGTTTCTAAATGACTTCTTACTCCATACATAAAAGGGCCAGAAAGCACCACCCATGGCAGTGTCGTGCAATCATGGTCGGTATATCTCTGGGTTTGATGTATAAAGTGTAACAGATCTTTGTTAACTGATGCTAGTTTGAAAGAGGAGGGAGGGAGACTGCATACCTTCCTTCTCTCAGGCCATCTATTCAAGGAGTAAGAAGAATCCAGCAGACAGTCCTTTCTTAGACAGTACTGAAGGAATGGCTTCAGGGCTGAGCTCATTTAGTTCACCACATCTGAGTCTGCACTCATTTACTCAGTGTAAAATCTTCCTCTTTACCTCCTCTTCTCTTAGACAGAGATATATTTCTAAAATAAAGGATAATTATAATAATAAAGGAGCAAGTAAGACATTCTGCCACATACACCTGCCCTGAAAAGGACAAAAAAGCAAGCAGCATGAGGAAATGTTAATTATGTTGTTCAGTGCACTTTTGGAAGTAGCTCAGATATGACAGTGCTGAGTACATGACAGTGCTGAAAAAATTGTACCATGAAGATTAACTCTAAATGAATGTAAGGGAAGGTGTTTTTTTTGTACATCCTGAACATACTGCATTTTTTTTTGGTTAGCACCCGCTGAATGAAACTAACTGGGAAGTACTAGCTTTCTATTCTAGATTAAGCCCCCTTATCCCTCCAATTAAAGAAAGTGCTTTTTCAACTTCACCAATCCTTCAGCAAAAACAAAGATAGAACTTAAAAATCTTGATAGAATTTGGATTCAATTAAGACAGAAAATAAAACCTTTTAGACTGGTTTTGTGGACTGGAAGGAAATAGGACTGTATCTTGTCTTTTCTCAACTCTTAATGGCACAGCATGACCTCTGGTGAAGTCTGCTGAAGCCAATGGAGTTCCACCATAGATCGTTCTGGCTCATGCTCTGTAACTACCAGTAAATAAAAGGCCAGATCCATATTTCTTCACTGTTTGATGTTAAACACTTTTTTGTATATGACAATAGAGAAGGGAAGGAATCTTCCTCTTACGCATTTTCACATATCTTCCAGAGCAGAGAAATGTCAGGATTTGGCGGCTGTCCAGCCTGGTCTCTCAGAACAGGAGTGGCACAAGTCTCCAAAAGACCTCCACCAGATAGAGCGACTTCCCTTGGTTGCTTCTTGTCCAGGAGTAGGTGAGAGCCAGGAACCAGACTACCTGTTTTGCAGTCTGCAGGTGGGGCGCATCATCACACTGCATGCCCTTTTCAACTTTTCACACTTTCCCACCGCCTGTGACAATTCAGCTCATACTGAACATCCACTGGGTGTACATGCTGTCTCTTATTCTAAAAGAAGGATTCACAGAACTGCAAGATGGATTGACACCGGCTATTTGCCTAGGATATATTATGCCCATATCTCTGAAAGGTTTTTCTTTATATGATTTCTGACTGACTGGCAAGCAAAATGGCACCTGTTCGTTAAGGAAAGGATCAAGAAACAGCAAAAGGAGTTCAGCTTCCAAAGTTTGTGTAATAATAAACCTATGGGCTTTTAGGGGGAAGGGTGCCATTACAGTTCCAGTAATGCTGGGAGTGGCACATTGAAATAATTGTAAGAGGCAGCAGAACAAAAGTAAACTTTCAGCACCCCAGATTTATGTGTCAAAAATGCCTCAACCCTTGTACATGTTTTATGAGTGCTAAAATAGAAATTACAGTCCCTATGTCTCAGGTGGTGAATGAGCAATATTTCTATAAGATTTAGTACTTTGCAGGGAATTCCTGAAATTCATTAAACCCCTGAAATTATGAGTGATTGCTCCAGAGGGATGTGAAGTCTGTATCCAGACTTCAGACTGGGTTGGAGTCATTGGCTGTAATTGCAGTGGAATTTTTGGTGCCAGAGAGATCCTAGGAGGCCATAGGGAAAAAGGAGAGAAAATAAAAAGGCGGTTGTATTTTGAAGCAGAATAGTTTAATAAACATGTTTTTCCAATACACAAGTCTGAGAACCTCTTCTGCTATACTGTGCCAGTGTGAGTAGGCCTACATTTACACATGGAGGCTTGGCAGCATGGGCGCTTGACTCACCAAATATGAAGTATAAACTCTGCAATCTGCTGAACGTGCCAAGTTGAGAGGCAGATTTTGTCAGCTTTGCTCCTGCTGAGTGGGACTGTGCTCTGCAGGCAGCACCTGACTACTTGAGAAGGAAATTACCACACAACGTAGGAAGATTATCAGTGTTGACCAAAATAAGCATGGGTTTTTTTTTAAACTGCTAATGTGGGCAGCATTTCCTTAGAAGGAGGAGGTTTTTCAGTGGTCTTTGAAGACTCTTTCATTTTCATTTGTTTCCTATGTCTATCTCATTTTAAGCAAGCACCTGCTTGCTGCTAATCTTTTGCAGCCATGTTCTTAAACACCCCATATACAAAGCTTGTCACAAGTATTGCTACTCTGGCTATAACAGACTGCATGATCCGGCAGAGATTCATTTTTAGAGCAGGATGGTACTCCAGGAGCTGTTCTTTCAGCTGCATGCGTGGGCTTAACTAGAGAATATGCAGGCTAAAAGAGGAGGGAGGGCTCAATTAGCTGTCTCCAGAGACCCTAATGCACTCCATTGCACCCATTTATGGAAGGTTTAACTCTGCAGTTAAACGGGAAATCTTTTCCACAATTTTATTCAAGCTCTTCAGTAGAATTTTATGGAGAATTATATCTGTGGTTCAGCATTTTAAATAGCAATTTAAGTTCTAATTTAAAGAATATAATGTTGGTTTTAGCTCTATTAAGATCTATAGTACCTTTCCTTAGGACTCCTTATTCCTGGAAAATGTGAAGGTCTGTTAACTGGAGACATAGAGAATCCTAGTTAAAAAATGCTTTTGTTGTTGGTTCACCTAAGGGGCTGAGGTAGAGGAGGCAGGCATTCACCCAGTCTGAGTGACTTTGTCAGGACTGTGAGTGACCCTTGCTTAGATGTTAGGATGACTTTCTGGGCATATTTCAGAAAGATGGAAGGTAAGTTAATGAACAGTATTTATTTTTCCTTAATAGGATGCATAGAAAGAAACAAAGTCCAGGCTTCGTCTCCCTTCTTCCCAGGTGAAGAGAGGACATCCACCTTGCCTACTTCACCTCTCCTCATTCCCTGGGAACCCAAAGCGTAGTTAGGGTCAGTTCTGCAGCAAATTATGTTGACCAATTAGTGACTACTTACTTTTTGCCTGATCTGCACATGAGGTTTCTTCATCTGTGCTGTTTCAGATAGTAATAGTTTCTCAAGTTTGCAAATGTGATGGCATACCCTTTCATTTGTATGAGGTGATCAGCAGAGGCGATAGCTCAGTTAATGATCATACACTCACTCTTGTACGCAGAGGCACACATGTTTGAGTCCTTTCCTGACTGCAACTTCTGCTGTGGAAAAAAATGAGGCTTTGCTTGCATGTAGAAATGTAAGTTATTCTTAGATTTAAAGGCCTAGTAGATTCTTCATATTCAAAGAGCAAGCACCGCCACTATAATTATGAATCACTACTCCTGATGAGTCTAATTCTTTTTACTGCTTTTACAGCAGATGCTCACATATCTATTCTCAGTGGCCAAATCAATCTTTCCAAAGCCCTCATAAATATTCCAGGAAGAATACTAGATATTTCAACAGCATCTCCTAGCCTTGGCAGGAAGAGATAGAGCTGCTCCTTCAAGTCAGATTTTGAGACACCGGATATGGATCCCTTGCTGAACATTGTTGTTATACAGGCAGATATTCACAGTGACAACATATTTCCCTGTTAACAGCCTTCAGTGCAATATTTTTCTCTCTATGGCTATGTCTCTTCTTTCAGCTTCCTACACCTTCAAGTGCATGAGCTCTGTTGTGGTCAGTTATAAACTTTGGGGACTTTTAATGTGGGTAATTTCTCAGAACACAAAGCAAGTGAATAAACAGACATCCCCTCATAGACCCGGGAAAATAGAAAGCCTAGTGAAATAAAAGATGGGTTGCTCAAAACAATAGATCCTGAAAAGATTTCAAATTCATAATCTCCCAAACTAGGTGGATTATCTGCAGATAGATTTCTCCTTACCTGCTGATTTCTTTCTCCCCATTATCTATCTTTTCCCTTCAGTTGCTAACCATCACCACTGTGTCTCTTAGCACTGCCATTCCTTTTTTCCTGTCTCCCTCTGGAAATCCCGTTTCCTATGGTCTTCTATACATGACAAGTCATAGTGGACTAGAAAAAATTTACTTCCTGTGAACTTATGTGTTCCTGGCTTTAGCTTCTACCCTTCCTGTAACTCAGCTTGTTGCCTATTTGATCTCATGTTTCCTCTGCTCTTTTTTTGGTTTTTTTTTTCCATAGCCATGTGAAGTGCTGGGGCCTGAGTTGTGGACTCCAAGTTGGAGTTGACCTGTGAATGAGTCACAACCTAGCAGAATGTTTTGTTTTCTTTATTGGCTTCATGTTCCAGAGGCAGAACCTGGCCCACCTGTGTCTCTGTGGCTCTGCCCTCACCCAGGTGGTCATGGATGGGGTGGTGGGTGGGGCCAGGGCTATTTTAACCAGGAGCCAAGTAGTAGGAGGAGCTTCCTGTTGGGTGTGGCTTCTGTTGAGGCTGGTTGCCTCTTGCTGAGCTCTTTTGGTGGTGTCCTTCCATGTGAAGGGCCTCTGAGGGATCAATCTCTGTCCTTTGTGTCCAGCAGGCAATGCTGGCACCACAGTGGGCAGTGGAGGAGGAGCTGGGCCCACAGGAACATATGGCAGGACTGTTTGAAAGAAGAATTCCAGGGGGATGTTGGTAAGTTCAGTGTTGGCTTGTGTGATCAGGCAACTAATGGCAGCATAAAATGATGATGGCTGAACCGACACAACACCATGAGAAACAAGGGGCCTTACAGGAACTAAGAGTTGAGACTCATGTAGTAATAAACCTACTGACAGAGAGCAGGTAAATGTTAATAGACAGTTCCAGCCCCAGAAGGCTGTCAGCCTTTGTGATGAGGCTAACAAAAAGTGAGACAGGAAAAACCATGGAGTCATTTGACTAGGGCAAGGCAGCTGCCAAGTGGCTAAATCAAGCCCTGTTCTTAATTTAGTTTCTTGTTTCCTATGTACTAGGCAGAATTACCTCTAAAATGCTTGGTGATAAAATACATGGATGAAATTTTGCTGTTCAGATCAATTTTTGTGTTGTTATCTTCTATGTTCTTGTGTTCAATTATTTGTAAGATTTGCTCATGTTTAGCGAATTCCATTTCTAGAGTACCCGTAGGGGTTATCATGCAACAGCCCAAGAGAAACATACATGTTGTGAGATAGCAGTAAGCTTTAGGTCCCATATTTGCTGCTGGGAGATTTCTTCCCTTGATGTATTTTTGGTTTGCTGTGTTTTCCTACAGTCAAAAGGGGGCCTTTGCTGGTGCCACTACTGTTTTCAGAAAGTAATCTCACCCAATGTCCTCCTACAGCATGAAAGCACAACACACATATCAGGTGGGGTTTACAAGGGTATGACACTATGTGCAGCAAAAAGTATTTGATTCCTCTGTAAGTCTTTATAGGAAGAAATGTAATTGGAAAGCAGAACATGGATTCAAAGGAGATCTATTACTGCTCCCTTTTTAATGCAGTGTATACCAAGGCCTATGCATTTGGAAAGTCCATCCAGTTTAGGATGTGGTGTAGCTGGAAGAAAGCATATAATATATATCCAGTGGGTCTCATAAAGATCACTCGAAGTCCCAGGGGCCTCACTCAAATCTTCTGCCACAGCCAAATGGATTTGAATGTTCACTGCCTAACAACATTGAAGCTGGGCAGCCAGTTGATTCCCTGGAGTTCAAATAGTGATGAATCGGTATTGGACATTATCAGGACAAAGGTAATACTTTCCTTTTGTTAAACAAGGATGCTCATCATTAACTGAAGAACTTTCTTGATTATGTCACCCCATAGTGCCACAATAGCCTGGTTGTGCAAAGCAGAGGACCCCGTATGTTTTGGTTTGTGTTTTCTCATACTGCTGCATATATGTCCCTTCCTCCCTATCCTACTGCCAAGCAAACAGCCTGATTCATTTACCAGAGCTATTGTCTTCCCTTGGAAGGTGAATCCCTTCTTATGAGTCTTGTGTTTCCAAGTGTGTCTTTAGGACTGAATGGACAATGTTCTATGGAGCATTAGGTGGGGCACTAAAACTATAGCCAGGTAAGTTGTACCTACAACCAAGCAAAAGACTAAAGCTCATCTTTACCTGATACTATGTGTGAATACCACACTTGCCATGCTTACACTAGTTTTTAAAAATCGGTTAATTAAGATATACTCTAATACCTTTAAAAAATATACCTAGTTAAAACCACACTTGTTTAAAAATTCTTTCCACTCATCACAAATGTTGTGGTTAGGAGGCAGGAGCTTCCAATGAGGATTTTCCACCTATTACTTCAGTTATCTGAAAGAATTTTATGCCTTTGACAGTATGTAACCTTTACTGTTGCAGTACAATATGATTTTAGGAATATTGCAGTGGCCTGAAAAGATTCACAACTCCAAGTTACATGTATAGGCTTCTTATGAGGTATAAAGAGTCTGTTGTCTAAAAATTAGATCCTCAAAAGGCAGCATACTGAGGGGGGAGCAGGACTTGTAACAGGAAAAACCAGAAATGAGATAGAGGAGGTAACAGTGGTCCCTTTCTCCTCACAAAAATACTCTGCCAGCGCATCCTGAGCTTGGCATACCTTCATTCTCACGTGTTTCCTGACTTGGGCCATGCATACAAGAGCAATAGAGGCAGGCCCCCATCTGCCTGCATGTATGCATGTGCAACTGCATGAACTGTCAAAATTAAGGCAGATAAACTCATAACTGTTTATCAGAGGCTAGAGTAACTTTGTTGTAAAGATTGGAGAAACCTCCCATGGCACTTCTAGTCAGTTTAGCTGAAATTTAAGGATTTCACATTTAGACTGAGCCACACACAGCTGTGCGTTGGGCTCCCAAGTCTTATTCAAATCTCTTTATGAATACAGACCAAAGACTTTGCTTGACCTACACCATAACCTGCCCTCTCTCAAGAGGACCAATCCATGGCATGCAGTGTGGGTCAATCAGTTATGTAACTGAGATGTTTCAGGTGGTGTTAGCAGTCATGGGATAAAGCCACATGAGTTCAGGCATTTCAGGGAAGCTATCTGTTATCATAAAGAGGCTGGGATTACAAATATTTCTCTGTTAATTTCTCCCTCAGGAGAGTTGAATTAAGACTGAAAATCCTGGAAATTAGCCTGTGGAAACACTTTTCAGTTACCAACAGCATTATGAAATGGTGTAGTTACACTTCAATTTACAGAATATGATAGAATTCAAACCAATAAATATTCCATAGTCTAGTTGTACCTTATTTTGCTGAAGAAACCCAAACCAAGCTGATGTGCTTCACCAGGTATATAACCAATTTCACTGTATGTATGTAAGTGAGATTCCTTACTCATTACTGTGGCAACCTTCTAATGTCCTAAAGCTTAAAGGCTTGTTACAGCTGTCTACAAAAGCAGTTGACCATCCCTTCTTCAGTGAGTTTATGATATATTTTCTTGGCAGGATGTTAATAACAGTATCAGTGAAACATGTAGAATTTGCAAATGCCTCACAAATAGTTTCCATAGGAAATCCACAGCTATGCAGCTGATATATATATTTTTTTTATAGGTAAGATGGCATACACCATTCAGTATTTCTTGTACCAAGTTCTCCTTATTTCTTTCTATTTTTCCTAGCCTTTATTAAAATCTGAAATTCATAAAAAGGAGCAAAAAGCCAGTCTGAAAATAGCATGAACCAACAACACACTACTCATAAATTTCAAAACTTTCTTATGATCCAAAGCCTCTTTAAATGGGGACCATTTTAAGTCTTTACTTCCTCAGTCAGTTGTTGATTGTTTTCCTCTGTCCTGGTATTCCTTTTCCAAGAGTGATGCTCCTCTTCTGTAAATCAGAGAGTTTGGACCCTAAGTGGGCATACTGCCAAATCTTGTGGAGCAAGATTCCTATTTCTTTGCTAAAGCATAATTCCTTGTACTTCTCAGTAAAGTTACAGAGGTCAGTAGAATAAAACCCAGGCCCCCAGCGGCTCCCATTGCCCACAAAATAACTTTTCCATTCCAGCTTACCAATGAGGAACATAAGTTATGTATTCACCAAATGTCCTATCTAAACAGAGAATTAAATGAAAATCCCATATTGACAATAACAATACATCTATATTTCTAAACCAAGAGCTTGTGTGTGATTTCAGAATGTTTCCATTCAGTTATTCATGGCAAAAGAACCCCTCTTAATAATGTTTAGAGAACAGATAAAGGCAAGCAGGAGGCTGTAAGTAATGGATGTCTAGGAAGGCTGTCTTAAAAACAAGTACACCTGTGAGGAACAATTGGCAGACTGTTGGGACTCTTATGGATAATTACATTACACAGGCTCTCATAATGTCAGATGTAATATAATAAATAGGCTGCTCACTTTGGTGTTCCCTACAGTCAGCTAGAGCTATCTGGAAGGCAACTCTTCATTTTTCTGGTTTGTGTGAAAATTATGTCTTTTTGTCAGGAGCTCTTTACTTTGCAGAATGCTACACAGCCCAGCAGTTGCTCGTTGCAGTTGTAATTAGATTATATCACACTGGCAGTGTTGAAACACTGGTGCCTGTGTAGTCTCAGCTCTAACGCCTGAGCTCCTCCAAAGTGCTAAGCTTGCCATGGTGATGGCTGTTGAGGATGATGGTGGTAATGGGAGGCAGGTGAGGATGGATCCTACCCTTGGAGGTGCTAAATACACCGGTCATCACCTGTCGTACTGAGGCTGCCCTCTGTAGTTGGAGTTACGCCATATGTTGCAGAGAGTACTCAGGATCTCACAAGACTATTTAACCTATTATATTCCTATGGAACCAAGGAAATGCTGCTGGGATTTTTTTATTTTTTTAAAAAAGCATATAAGGATATCAGTGAAAAAAAAAAAATCCATTGGGAAATACATATAGAGCCTATTTGCATTTTGTCCTGCCCTGTTGTCACGGTCCAGGTGCCTGGGTCCGTTTGCCACACCTGTGCACAGACAGTTCATCAGGTCTTTCAGGAAAGCAAGAGGGGAAAAGAAGGAGCAGCTTTTGAGCTGCTGTGAGTTAAGAATTGTACTGGAGATGCAAATCTCAGGCCAGTGTATCTCACTGTATTCTCCCCTGCATGCCTCAGTGGTTGACATCCATGATAAAAAGGTGGTGCTGGTCAGCCTGGCACTCAGCTGTTCTCTTCTCATCTGAGTGCTAAAGGCAGGCACCTGGAGAGCTGCCTATCCCTACAGGCAAGAAAGCTTCAGCCAGAGGTCAGCCAGTGTGTGCTAATGCTTGAAGTACTGCCCGGACACTCACAAACAAAAGGCAGAATTTGAGAACAGAAGCTGGGGTAGATTTCCTCTACAGCGCTCACTGCTCACACAAGACATGCTGGCAAAATGACAAGTAAAACCTGCATGGTCTTTTTCTCGTAGCTTCTCCAGCACACTCAAAGTGGTCATGTTACCATGAGGTGGAGGATCAGCTCTTTCTTATCAAATGTCTGTCTCTTTGAAATGATGGTGCTTAATCTGGACTAGAAATAAACTGGACACCTAAGCATGGAGTACTTCGTTGCATTTATGGATGCAGCTTGAAACAAGCAGATTTTTTCAGCAGTGGGCTAAGGAGAGTTCTCATGAGATTTGTATTGGTTGGAGGTGTTTTTTGCTTGCATGATTTTTTTCTCTACCCCTGCCAAGTAAACCTACAAGCCAAGTGGTAGTGAATGGGGTAAGTCTGCAAAAGGAGAAAGCTCTCAGTTTGCTGAATACTTACCAGGAACGGAATCTTACTCTAGGCATTTCTGGTAGTCATCTGAGGAAAACAGCAAAATACACATAGCCATCTTTCAGAGTCTGCTTGAGGAGACAATCTTTTTATGTTGTAATGACATGTGCATTTAATAAAGATATAGAGCCTTCTGAAGAGAGTAAATCTACACCCTTATCTTAGAGACATTTAGAACGAAGATTTCATTTAATTGTGGCTCACTGCTGAGCACAATTTACCAAAATGGCAGTAAACTGCTATTGAACTGTAACATCTAAAGATGTCTAAGTGCTTGGATAATTTGTGGGTTTTTCGTCCTTTGGAAGATAGTAATAAAATAACTAAAAATAGGAAAAGAAGATAGCAGCAAGGCTTTCCAAGCAAACAAAGAAGGGGTCACATACTCAGGGGCTGTAATACAAGTGTCAGCCCCAGAAGTGGTACAGCTTGACCCCCTTACCTTTGTTCATAGGGTTGTCATAACACAACCATTACAAATAAACAAAATGATGGACTTGTATCTCAGAGAGAGGCAAACCATAACTACTGGTACTTTTGTAAATTTGTGAACAGTTTAAGAAATTTCCCACAGGTGAGTTTTGAGCTTAGCTTTCCATAATTGAGTCTCACAGGCCCCTTAAAAATAGCACATGACCTTCTCCTTTCTCTCCCCATCCTGTTCCACAGCCAGAGCTAAAAATCAATGGCTGTAGTTGCACGGGATTTTTGTCCACAGCTGAACCCTTAGTCCCCCTTGTCCCTTAGTACAACTATGAGGGTCTTGATTCTGCATTGGTGGGCCTGGGAACTCCCTTTGGTCCCTGCCCATTCCCCAGAAATCCCTGGAGAATCAGACCAACACCACTGACTTGCCTATGACAATTATTTGGTTGTAATAACTGAGCCCTAGGGGACTGACAGAGTCATTTTCATATCTTACGTGTCCCCAGTGGAGCATTTGGTTCAAAATGACTAGAACAGATGTAAGTCAATGGAGCTGACAAGGTCCTGTTTAAGTATAAAACACAAAAGAGTCTCTCCATGCCTTGGCCTAGCAGAGTGGGCCTCAGCTTTGAGGTGCAATGACGAGGAGGCACGGTACTCAGGTGACTGAAGAGCATTGGCCTCCTCAGTAACAGCGGTGGTACAAGTAGTAACTCCAATATGAGAGTAGGAGTAGAGCAACCAGAAGAGCTCAGGAGCAATACAGGCAGCAGGAAAGAAGTGGGAGAAACCAGAAGGAAGGTGCTGGGAAGGAAAAGTGTCCAGAGTTTTATCCAGGCTTTTCCTTTTTATAGTAACATTGCTGGTTTGGGTTGGTCGGTTTGTTTGCTTTTTCATTTGTTGTAGGTTTGTTGGGTTTTTTTGTTTGTGTTGGTTGGTTGAGGTTTTGTGGGGGTTTTTTTGTTTATATATATTTTTTTTTCTATAGTATGATCTAGACAACATGATGCAAGATGTGATCTTTGTGTCCACTGGGCATGGCAAGTGTTAGAGCTGCAGCAGACTTTGTTAGGCTAAGCAATAGGCTCCTCTTCCTTGGAGTGGATAAGTGAAGGATACCCAGCATTCACTGCTCTGCATGGATAAAGCACAGAGAGTAGAGATTTGACAGGCTGCAGCATTATAGCACCAATGCTGAGCTACTCGCTTATAGTGACTAAGTAAATTGGCACCTGGGTAATGTTTATGGAGGGTATTAAGTTGGAGCACAATCCCAGGACTGTGGATCTTTCCTTATCCTTATGAATAGAAAGTGCAATCTACCTCTAGGGAATAACAAATAAGTAAAGTTCATAGCTATTATTAGCTTCAGATATGTTCAGTGTGGATATTGAACACTGCAAGTTATCTTGCATTCATGTAAATTACATCGGCTAGAAAATACCCATTCTCTCCCCAATATAACAAATATATATGTAAAATATTTTAATCTAGTGATGCTAGTGTGCCTAGGGAGGCCTGTTACAATATGAAATCTTGATGAATCACTGAAGGTGAATGTGAGATTAACTTTCCAGATAGGGAATTCTTCAGCTGTGTGCCCAGGCAGGTGAATGGCACACTGCAGAAATGAAGGACTCAATCTGCCATGAGGATCCCCCTTTCAACCATCACCCAAAGGCAGGACTGTCTGCCTTCCCATGGATTTCTCAATTGGATCAAGGAAATGCAATAACTTCTATCTTTTATTTTCCTTTCCTTTAGAATTTCATTTTGTATATTTGTTTTGCTGTACATATTGAGTTGTTAATCTCTGCCACTTCTGTTAGCAAGGAATGAATAAATAAAGTCAAATGAGCTGAATGAATTGTCTGATGAATAGTGTGAAATTTACTTGAAAAATCATTCAGCAGTTGTTTGAGACAACAAAAACTGAGAGAAGTCAGTTGCATAGTTATAGAGGTGGTGTCAGCAGCTTTCAGGTCGGTCCACAGCTCCTCTTCTGATCTGCACATATGCAAGTGGGAGAGCTTGTGATTTTTGCTAGGCAGCTGTGCAGTCAGCCATCCATTACACTGAAGCTGTGCTGGCCCCAGGAAGACTGCTCCAGGGCTCAGGGGAAAGATTTACAAATGCATTTTCTTAGTTTAATGTGCTACTTTCTAAAATGAGTTTTTCACTTAATTTACCCTCAGGGCTGAGAGTTCAGAGCTCGCACCCACTGGCCACATTGTAAAGTAAAATACTGCCCAGCCAAACTGCTGGGACAATGAGGAGAAAATATTCTCCTCCATTTCTTTGTGTGCAACTTGCTGTATTTCTAGTGGAAATGAAAGGTGCTGGGCTGGCATCCTTGGAGAATAAAATCCTTCACTACTTTGTGTTAGTTCAGTGTAAAATATCACAGACCAGTGAGTCGCATTTCTGACCAGAACGGGCTACTCCAGAAGTGCCAGAGTAATTCCATTGCAGCTCCCCAGGACTGCACTGAACCCAGGCATTTCACACAGGCCCCAAACAGCTGTCAAATAGTGACAATGTTCAGTCACTGCTGAGCTTGACCAGATCTGAAACAATAACCTTGAGAGCTAAGGCTCGGTATGCATTTTCAGTGCACAGGAGATAAAAATATTGAGAACAGTAGAAGAAAGCTACTTTTAGCTAATAATGAAATGCAAGTGCTATGAAAATTGTCCAAAAGCATTGATTCTATTTCTAAATGCTTGTGTAGTTAACAAACATAATTGTTCCTCTTCCTGTTTGATGTTCAGAAATTCATCATGTTCTGCGATTGGCCTTGTTTTAAAAGATAGAGATACTTGAATTTTCATATTAGCAAAATGGCAAAGAGGAAGGACTGAAATCTTGGCCTGTTGAGGTCAATATAGTTTTGCTATTGATGTTCAACTGAGACAATTTTCTTCTCTGGGCATATTCTGAATTAGGAATAAGGCATTAATCCTAATTTAGTTTTTTTTTAGTCATCTGTGGTTCAGAAAATATACTTATCAATCTGGACCTTTAACCAAAAGAAAGTGGTTTATGAGCAACTGAAGCATGTTCCTCCAAGATTTATAAAAAAAAAAATTAGCAAAACCAGTATTTATCCATGAATATGGATAAATCTCTTTTGGCCAGCAAAAGAGATGAGACAGAAAAACAGAACTCCTATTATTTAAAAGATGTATTGGAAAATTCCTTAAATTTATTTAAATGCTAGAACAAAACTTGCTTTAACAGCAGTAATGTTTGCTGGGTCATTTGTATGTTATTTCTGAAAAAGCTGGCTCCGTACAGCAGACATACATAAAACAAATAAAGAGAACTTTCTAGTTCTATACTTTCTATGCCTTGTATTACTCTTTGCCTTGAATCATCATGTCTATCCTCCAAATTTTTTTGATGCCATTGACAGTGGAAAAGACTTAAAACATGGTTCTTTAATATTATGCTCTTCTCTTAATAGAATGTTTATTTCAAATACGTTATATTGTATGACTTTTTTTCCAATCTCTGGCTCTTCACAAATGGCATTTACTTTGAAGAAGCCTCTAATACTTCCTTCTCTCATTTTTCTGGCTCTCTTAATGTTTTGATTGCAGAGAGGGAAAGAGTTCTTTTCTTTCACATTTTCCTTGACTGGCCCATAAAAATCACAGAATGGTAGGGGTTGGAAGGGACTTCTGGAGATCATCTAATCCAAACCCCTGCTAAAGCAGGTTCACCCAGAATAGGTTGCCCAGGACAGCATCCAGACAAGTTTTGAATGTCTCCAGAGAAGAAGACTCTACAATCTCTCTGGGTAGCCTGTTCCAGTGCTGTCACCCTCAAAGTTTTTCCTCATGTTTAGATGGAATCTCCTGTGTCCCAGTTTGTGCTCCTTGCCCCTTGTCCGGTCACTGGGCACCACTGAAGAGTCTGGCCTCACCCTCTTGATACCTACCCTTTAGACATTTATAAGCATTGATAAGATCCCCTCTAAGTCTTTTCTTCAGACTAAACAGCTTATGTCTATATCTGATGTCTAATTAGAAGCCTTAAAAACAAATGTGTCTGTTATCCTTGCCTTTGAAAATAAATCTCTTTATTCTTAGGGCTGGCATTTTAGTTGTATATCCATGGTCTGTTACGTGTGTGAATTTTAAAAGTTCAATTAACTTATCTTATTCCCCTGCAATTAGCAAAATCTGGAGTAAGACCATCAAGCACAGATGTAGGGCACTGGCCAAAAATCAGTGATATCATGGGAACCATGAAAAGTGTATGTATGTGTGTGTACTCAGGCACACATTGTCAAAGGAATGGTAACTTATTTTAGGCTCTTGGGCCAAGGAAGAAAGTAGAGAGTGCTGGGGACTGATGGCAGAAAACACCAGGGTGTCTAGAAAGGTCTGGGAGTGAAAAGCCTGTGGAAATAATAATCTTTTTTTTTTTTTTTCACAGTGCTCTCTTAAACACCTGTTTAGAGTTACACTCTTTCCTCAGGGTGGTCAGCATGAAAAGTTTGGTCTTCATAATTATTTTCACCAACAATAACACCTCAGACTTATGGTCAAGAGCCTAGGCTCACCATAAATTGCTGTAGATAGTAACTGCTTATCAGCTGAGTTGCAGCAACCACTTACCTCTGTGCTCATGGCCTGTGAGAAAGTGAAATGCAACAGAAACTGGAGTTAGAGATTTGTTGTAGAAATGGTTGTGTCATTTCGATATGACCCTCCTTTTACCTGTCTTCTACCACGTTGCTGGATGTTCCCACTCCCAAGGCAGCAGTTACTGTGCTGCTTGTGTGAGCGCTCCTCATCCACTCCACTGGAAAGTCAGTTTGCCTTAAACTGTCAGTGACAGCACTGACTAGAGGAAAACTGCTCATATAACCTGTTTTCACTTTCCTGAGGGATAGAGGTAGTAAACTTGAGTTGTAATGCAATAATGCTATGTATCCTCAACTGATTTCTAATTATTTATATGTCCGCTGCCAGTGTCTTTACATGGATTTAGTTGAATCAGTAGAAAACACTAAGACATACATTATTTTTAGAGTGAGCCAAAGGCAGTATTATCTAAAATGAGAATGCTACAATGGCTTGCACAATAATATAACTGAAATATATTTTAAAATTTTCAGGTTTGTACACGATGAAAAGTGAGTTGAAGAAGAATAAGAGGAATAAGAGAAATAAGGGAAGTAATGGAGATTTTTTGGTTTTGTCATTCTGACTTTGAGGGTACATCCCTGTTGCACTGTGCAGTATGATGCAGTACTAGCAAAAATCCTAGGACACTAGAGCCATTGCAGCTAATGAAATAAAATTTTGCTACTGTATTGCCAGAAACAGTGAAGACATCTTTAAGCAGCACAGCCAGACACAGAAGGCAGCACTTCTGAGCCCTCCAAGGGAAATAGGATGCATCATTACCTGTGAATTCCTAAATAGGAATAAATAGGCAAGGACAGTGGATAATTTCTCACCTGATTGCAGTATATATAAATTCAGGCCATTTTCCAATGCAAAGATATTTTTGGGCACCTCAGAATGCTATTATATTTATAAAGATTTTTGGCTGTTCCAAAGTCTAGTTGGTCTTCTGAAGACAGTTATCAAAAACCTCTTTGGGCCAACAGAAAGCCTGTATTCGTTACAGGAAGTACATTAACACATGCAATATATCTGGATTTGCCCTATTGAGTCATCTTCAAGTTATAACCAGCTGATAGTTCGAAAGGATGTTACAAAGTCATATTTATTTATAGTTAATTTCATTTTAGTAAAACCCATACATTACAATTAATCTGCTTTTATTTCAAATAGGCACTTGATATCTGCCTGTCTTGAGAGGTATTTATACTGTTGGTCTCAAGAAATCCTCTGATGTCAGTGGGATTCAGGACCAATAAAAAGCCAGTACTTGAAATTCATAGGCACTGATGCCAAACAACTTTGATACTTATTGATACATATTGATAACTTTCAAATTTGATAGTCTTCTATATCTGTTGGTCTTGAGACTGATTTTTATATTGGTAGACATTGAGACTTATCAATAGCAAGACCTTTGGATATTAATAGGTGTTGATGCCTATAAATTCAGACACCTAATTTTAGACACAGATACCAATAACTGTTGATGGATAGCTATAGATCAGAAGGAAAAGGTAGCTTCTAATCTCAGTAGGTGACTATACCTATTGGTCTGAAGATCAATTTTGATACTAGTAAACATCAAAACTTATAGCTACTGAGACCTTTTGATATCAACAGGCATTAATGCCTGTGGGCATCAGTGCCTATCAATTTGAATGCCTATTGATAGACATTGGTATCTATAGGTACTGGCCAATAAAGATAAGCGTGGATAAATTTCTATCTCAACTGATGTCTGTTCTGTTTTGAGACTAATTTTGATATTGTTAGCATCAATATGTTTCAATAGTTAGATCTTTCAGTATCATTAGTCATTGGTGCCTATCAATTTCAACATCACTGTCAATTGATAGATATCAATATCTTTTGAGTTCAATAGGTGTCTACACCTATCAATCTAGAGACTGAATTTGATATGAGTACGCAATGAGATCTATAGATAGGAGGACTTTTTGATATTCATAGGCATCAGTACCTTTTGATCTCAATAGGAATCAAGACTTGGGGATAATGAGCCCTTGTGATGTAGATAGGCATCAAGGCCTATTGATTTCTACATCTCTCTCAAGGTGTTTATATTGATAGGTTATTACCACATCAATAACTATCAATAGGCATTGATACCTTCTCATCTCAATGGGCATTTATATTCTTCAGTCTCAAGACTTTTTTTATATCAGTATGAATCAAGACCTGTAGATAGTAAGACCTCTCAATAGTGATAGGCTTCAATACCTATCAATTGCTGACTTCGTATTTGTTAAAGGACATTACATTTTCTACAAAATTCTAGTTATCATCTTGAACTGTACTAAAATTTAAAAGTAATACTGTATGTTCCACAGCTAAATATGGCTGCAAATTAGTATTTCCCCAAAACTTCAGGGCTTAACAAGAAATTATGTGAAATAATGAAAGTTATTCTTAGAATAAGAAAATTACAGAATATACTCCAGTTAATGATCAATTTTTCATGAAAAATACTATATAAGTGCACATGAATTTTCTGATAAGTATCAGTATAATTGTGAAAGATTAAATGATATACCACATCAGAGTAATTGTAATGTAATTAACCACTGATCACTCCATTTCTTTTCTTCTGTTATGCATGTGTATAGGTAGACAGAACAATTAAGTTATAAAACAGTTCACATTGATTTGTACAGCTCTGGTTCAAAGCAGAGCAAAATCCCAGATGGACAGCAAAATTAAAATTGCACTGTGACAAAAAAAAAAGAATTAACTTTGTTCCCTTTTTTTGCCCTACTTTTTCTGAAAGCCTGTAAATTAGCTGCTACTTAAGGTTCTAATACAGAGCAAAGCGTTTTTGTTAGCCACTTAGCAGTGCTACTTATCTCTGCTATAGAAAATATCAGTGTTAGTGCACTTCCACTGAAAAGCACTCAAGTATTTAAAAAAAACCAGAAACAATTAGCTTTGATCTAAAATCCAGCACTTTTATATACAAGAAATATAACCTGAAGCTTACTAATGCATTTTCGGTGTCCCTTTAATTTGTATTTAAATAAAAATAAAGTCACTTTATTAAAAAATGCACTTATTAGTTTCTCTTGTAGCTGTATTCTTTCAAGGAGGACCTTAATTTCTTGCTATTTTTGTCATGTTTGTTAAGGTTTGCATTTGCTGAGCTCCACTAACAATGTTTCAGTGAAATAATACTGAAATAGCACAACCTAGCACTGCCTATGGATCACTGCCTTTAACACACTAGTTTTTCTGTAGGCAGTGATATTGTTCTTTCATACATCATTACAACTTGTTATTGAGATGCTGAAAAAAAAATAAAAAGTGCCTAGTACCTACAAGAGAGTGAGAGAATTAGACTGAATACTGAAAAGATGGGAGCATCCACAACTGGCAGGGCTTTGCAGATGCTCAGCTCCTTCAGGCACCAGTCAGCTCACAACCCACCTGTTGCAATGCAAATAAATTATTAATATAAACAACTGTTCTGATTTCAAATAAACACTGACTTTTGGAGGTGCTTTCTTTCCTTCTTTTTTCTGTTATTTTGTTGGAGTTTTTTAAGTTCAAGCTGTTTTTTGAACTGCAAAACTGCATGTGATTGAAGAGAGACAGCCAAAATAATCTCTTACTCTCAGAATCCTAAATCTTGAGCTGGGTTTGTATGTGGGTAGATTTTCATCATCATTTCTTTTTATTTCACTCTATATATCCTTTTAATTAAATTGGGTGCTTGCTAGAGCTGCTCAGCTTGAAGGTTTTGACCCCTAATATGTTATAGAAAATGTAACTTCCTCCTTACTGTCTCCTCAGCAAGCCTCAGTGCTGACTAGGAGAGATCACATGCAGTGACCTCAGTTTATGGACTGTAAAGGAATGCTTTGCTCCCAGATCCTGGCTGCAGCAACTCGGCAGAGGCATGCCAGCAAGCAGCAATGCCAGGCACTGTATGTGCACAGGTTGTACAGAGATTTCCAGGATGCTTCCGTGAATGTGGCCAGTCATCAGATGTCAGCCTTGAGTCACCATGAACTCAGCAATCAGAACGAGATCTGTAGTCAGCTATCATTCTTTCACAAAACCACTTCATTAGGATCCCTTTTATGTTGGGGTACCATGGGGGGGAACATGCATGCCGGTAGCTATGTTTCCAAGCAGAGGACTTGTTCTCTGTGGTTATAACAACATCATCAGGCCTGCTTTGTGCAAGCTCAACAAAGGGATCTGCCTACACACTTAAATTGAGCATCATTTGGTTTTTTTTCCCCTCACTCCTGTGTGCCCACTGTGAATTGCACATCATCCTTATTCACAATCTGTACGAACAGCATCAAACACTTGTACACTTTGAATCACTTTGAATCCTCAGTTGCCCACTCCTCTGAGGATATTACCTAATTCTCTCAGCTATCCCATATTACTCATTTCTTCAGTTGCTAAGTTTGGCTTGCTACCTGAGTGCTCCAAGAGCATGGGTAGTTAGGCTGTATGTATATTCTTTATTTTATTTGAACTACTAAAACATTATCTATTCTTTCTCTTATGGATATGTTACATGACAAAGCATAAACAAATTGTAGATAATAAATTGAGTATGTCATCTGAATGCCCTCAGAAACGTTTTCTGTGTCAAGAATGCCTCTCCATTTGCACAATGCATTTATAGTTGCTGTAGGTTTGTTTGTTAGGAACTGTGGCAAAGGTACAGCAGAAAGGTATACAGACTCCAGCACTTTAGGATGACTGAAGGAGAACCTGCTGGCTTCAATGGCCTGTTACTGAATGTGCATGTCTAGCAAGTCCCGTCAATTTTAAAGAAGGTCATATAACGCAGATTCCTCTGGTGAACCTTCTCTGCTTTGCTTTCCATTTCAGAGTGAGACATGCATATATGTAATAAAGAGTACATTATGAAAAGCTAGTCTCTAGCTGACAGAAACATAGGTGGCTGTAATGTGGTTAGCATCAGAAAGCCAAGTCCAAGTCCTTCTGTTTAGACACATATGCAGACACCACAGAGCCCGGACCTATTTTCTTCAGCTAGTCATATAGACACATCCAAATGGACACACGGCAAGTCTAACACTGCATAAGCATGAACTTCCCAATTGGACAAGTTGCCCCTGCCTTCTAGAGATGTAACAGATCACACATATCCCGCTTCCCTTGGCGTATGAGGGTGTGATGGCTCAAGCTAAGCAGGACACAGCCCTCAATGAAAAGGAACAATTCCTTGAGTTCATACTCTAGAATCTATCAAGAAAGCCAGTAGGCAGTGATTCCCTTGCCTGTTTGCAAGGGAGGCAAAATATATACCTGCTCATCCAGGACTAATACTGGAAGAATCCATGTGGCCATGGATGCATGACCTTTGCTTGTTGCTCCAATGAGATATTCATGGAGTCTTTGAATGCCAGGTATCACGGTGAATTATTTGCACCAGAGAAGCAGCTACTGTCCTCTGTCGAGCTTGGGAACAAGTGGGTGTTATGTGCTGTACAAACACCTCAGGAAAAAAAGTCTCTGCAACAGCTATTGCATTCAGTGAGGACAAGTCATGTAACGCCTGCAGCTGAAAGCTGCAGCAGCAATTTCCAGCTTTTAGTGCTTCAAATTTTTTATTGCTAGTTAAATAAAAGCAAACTGAAGTTTTCATCTAAATTAAGCCTATAATTTTGTAGGACCCAGTGGCTACGTTTTTCACATGGTTGTAGGAAAGGAATGAAATCTCTGGACAGCACTTATTATCCATTCTCCTAGGCATTCATTCCATATTCTGATAAAGATCAGCCTTGGGCTTTCTGGTTATTGATCTCAGCCAAAAGGCAGATCTCTCAGCTCCAGCAAGTGTTTCTGCTAATATATTTTCCTTCCACATTAATACTCTTTCTAATTTCAACCTCAAGAAGCAGCAATAAATTGCAGTCTGTGGCTTTAGCTTGTAAAAGCGGAGTGGACCGTATGAATATGTGTTAGACAGCTTGTCACAGCCTGCTGCAAAATCCAATTAATTCTGAGGTTATTATGCCTTCCTTCACTACATCTATTCTAATTGGGGGGGAATAAGGTTGAATGTCCACCCCAGTGTTAGAAAAACACTAAATCTCAATTAATTAGCTGAGATCCCATCAAACTTGCCTCTAATATCTGTGAAAATGCATTGGGGAGTTTGAGCTAGTTATCTAAACTTCTAGGCAAGAAATGGTCAGTATTCCTCCGTAAGTCAATGAAAGCTACTTTTAAATACAATAGTGTATTTTAAGTGCCTTGACTGGGCCAAGTGTTGGCTTCCTCTCCTATGCCAATGAGCTGAGAGAGTTGGGGTTGTTCAGCCTGGAGAAGAGTAGGCTCGAGTGAGGCATTATAGCAGCTTTCTGGTACATAAAGGGGGCCTACAAGAAGGCTGGAGAGAGACTTTTACAAAAACATGTAGTGATAAAACTAAGGCTTAATAGCTTTAAACAGAAAGACAGTAGATTTAGACTAGATGTAAGGAAGAAGTTCTTTACTGTGAGGGTAGTGGAACACTGGAACATGTTGCCCAGAGAGGTTTTGGGTGCCCCATCCCTGGAAGTGTTCAAGGCCAAGTTGGATGGGGCTTTGGGCAACCTAGTCTAGTGGAAGGTATCACTGACCATGGCAGGGGGATTGGAATTAGATGATCTTTAAGTTCCCTTCCAATCCAAACTCTTCTATGATTCTGTGATTCCCCATTGGATGGGACTGCTGCAAATTTGTGTTTCTTCTCATAGGCCATGTCTCCACAGGTAGGGTGCCTGTCCATATGAGCTGTTTGTCCTGCTTGTGATACAGATCTGGCTGGGAAGGCAGCACAACTGGAAGTGTTGGCCCAACCTCCTCACAAGCTCTTCAGGGAGAAAAGGGTCTGTACCCTGCAGAGGGAAGGTGCAGCCTTGCACCCCAGATGGACAGAGATGGTGTTGACTGGAGATCAGGATACCAAATCAAGATATTATTGTTGGTTATCTCCTGGTACAGTGAAGCTGTGTGGTTCCTCCCTTCGGGTCCTGTTAAGATACATAGGGTTTTACTCTATCTCAAGTCTCAAGCAAATCAATTGAGAGCACCTGAAGACAGGGTAGAAAAGAAAAGAGTAGTGGGCTATCTAATAGAAAAAAACGTGCAAGCTCTTTTTCTGCTTTTTAACATATAGATTGCTGAATTACTTCTTAAATATCTGGAGGAATGTGTAGCTCTTCCTACAGACAGATTTAAGGAGCAAATTGCACGTTCCCAGTATAGTGTATTATGTGCACTAGTATTATAAAACCTCAGTGAATTAATGTGATTTATTTGCTTATTTTTGCTCCTTGGAATTTATGGAACAAAGATCAAGTCTAAAAAAATCTTTTTGATCTTTCAATGTTTTTTGTAAAGACAAGGGTAAGAAAACTCCATCAGTACCTCTACATACTTGAACATTGTTAGAGTTGAGTTTTTCTTAAGCTGTTGATGTAGAAAAAAAGGAAATTTCATTTCCATAAACTACAAAGCAAGCAGCAAACCTAGCATTAAATGTAGGTGAAACTCTGTGAATTATAATAAACCTTTGTTTCATTATAGAGTTGACATGAGTTTTTCTAGAGGCTACTAAGAAAAATGTTTAGGAAGCAGTTAGTGTTAAACAAATGGTCTGGCTCTTGGGTGACATTAGCTAATCAGATATAAATGAGAGCTTGAAAAATAGGATGAAAGCAACTTAATTTGTAAACAGAATATAACTCAAATGGTTTTTGCTTGCCCTTTATATTCTGGAAGAGTTTTCTCACAAACAAGCTAGCTAGATGAAGAAAGAAGATAATGACATTTGTCTGGATCTTTTCATATTCACCTGAATTTGTACACACCATATTTAAGTTTTATTTTTATTATGCATTTGAAGTTCACAGTCTTGAAGCAATTGAAAGGCTGGAGCTAGCTTCTGGCCATGGGCTAGCAAGTTACCATGCATACAACCTTGAATTAGCCACCTCATAGTTGAAAGGCCAAGAGCAGCCTAGTTCTGGACAACTTGTGGTGTGGGAACTAAGAGGCAATGGGCACAAACAGAAACACAGGAAGCTCTGTCTGAACATCAGGAAATGCTTTTTTTACTGTGAGCGTGACTGAGCACTGTAATAGGTTGCCCAGGGAGGTCACTGAAACCTCCCTCCTTGGAGATACTCAAAAGCTATCTGAATGCCCTCCTGGGTAACTGGCTGTAGGTGGCCCTACTTGAGTAAGAAGGTTGGAGCAGATGTTCTCTACAGGTCCTTTCCAACCTCAACAAGTTTGTGATTCTGTGAAGAGGGGTAAGGACTTGGGGAAAGAGCCTGCCTCAGTTGCTGATAACCTCGGAGCTAGAGATACAAAATACTGTAGCTTGGCAGGAAGGCTCTGCCAAGAGTCACTGTGCCATTTCCACTGCCCATAGTCCAACCTTTTCCTCAGTGGGACAAGCCAGCCTGGCTATCAATGGCTCTGCCACAGGAGCCATTGGCAGAGGCGAAATTTGTTGGCATAGGCAAAATCCCAGCAGTCTGCCAACCTAAGCAGCGGCCTACCCTGCCCGTGGCTCCATACAGTCCAGCCTACACCTCATTCAGGTTATGTTCTTCTGCATCCAGATGCTGTTTATTCTTGACTGCATGCCTTCTCACAGCTCACAGAAGCTCTCCTCCAGTTACATTTTTTATTTAGTAGCTTCAGAGTGTACTGTCTTAAAGATCTTAAAAATCCATTACTGAATTTTTTTTTTTTTTTTAACAGAAGCATAACCAGAAACATATTATTATGAGGAGTGGCACTTTTTAAAAACTAGAGTGAATACTTATCCTGACAAGGTTCAAAGGGTTACTAAAGCTTTTCTATAACCTGTGATTGGGTATCATATTTTCCACAAACTCATTATACTGTATCTGTGAAAAATGATTTTGCAGCAGATAACATGAGCCCCTTTCATGCTGAGTCCATGCATAATACAGTGACCCCAGTCACTGCACAAGGTGCTGCAACCAACTGAATTTGTTGCTGACAATTCATGGCAAGCTGAGTTCAGATTTGTTGTGCAATGCAAGGATTTGATAAAAAGTGATCATTGGGCAGATGTGATCTCAAACTGAGCTTATTAATGTTCACATTTGAGAATTTTTTCCACATAAGTATTTACAATTCTAAGGAGGAAAAAAGAGTATAATCCATGGAGTGCTGCCAAATTGCTCGGTAGGCTGTTAGTGATTGAATGACATCTCCAGCCCAACCTCTTCAGCACTTAGACCCTGGGCAGCTCTGAAGCCAGTCCTGCTTAGGCTGGATTCCTGACAGTTAGTTCTGTATATTCATGAAAACCATGGCAAGAAATATCCTTAAACTGGCCACATTCAAAAGCTTCATGGGCTGTAGGTGGCATCTGATCTATGCACTTAATCAGCTTGGGACCTAGGTCTCTACTTCAGGAGTGTTTCCACATTTCTCTCAGCATGCCTCCTGCCACGAAAAAGGCTGAAATATGGAGACAGAGAAGGAGATCACCTTGGACCCTTTTTAATCCTGCCCAGCCTGCAAATATCAATTAATTTTCCCAGGAAAGGGAGAGAGAGAGACAGGACTTTTGAGCCCAATCAGCCTTCTACAGTCCAGTTAAGGAGGAGGGGGATCTCTTCAGACCCTTTACAATCTGCCCAGCCTGTTAGGCGAACTAACAGCAGCACGGGAAAACAGATCCCTACTGAGAGCTTGCTAGATCAGAAGGTGACTGTCTTACAAGCAGCGACACTTAGACAAGATCCCTTATGTCTAAAAATTAAAGTTTCTGGAAACTTTTATATCTATAACTAATGCACTTTATTGTATATGCTCATGACAATATGCGGATTCGAGGATACCAGTGATGGTGACCGACTACGTAAATAAGTTATGTAAAATATAATTTAACAAACCAAGGTATTGATAAACACTAATAGCTAGTCTAACATTTAATACTTAAGCACGCATAACCGGGGGTTGTTACCCAATAGGCATCCGTATCAGGGGGGAAGACAGGTTCAGCCTGTCGACCAATCCCAGAAATTTCAATGGAACCCTTCTCCCAATTTTCCCCTCAATTCATCACTTTTTTATAGTGTTTCTTTACTTCTAAGTGGAGCTTGAGTAACTCTAGTAATACATTTGTCTTATTTTGATTGGATTAAAAATCTCTCAATTGGCGTTTAAAGATACAGTATAAAAGATACCAAGGCGCATGCTAGGGTAGGGGCCTTCACCTGGACAAGGGTCTTCTTGACCTATGGGAGTGATTTTTAATGTTATAATGACATTATAATGACCAAAGTTTGGTCAGAGGGACACAATTTTGCCACCGTTGCTGACACACTGGTTGCAATCCATCTTTCTTGATAATGGCTATATGGTTGCCTTCACCTAAAACATGCTCGGCTAGATCAGAACAATTGTTGGTTACCTCATCCCTGATAATGGGGAGTAGCTGTGCTACCTTCATAGCACCCTGTTGCCTATTTCGGGGCGGGGGGGGTGGGAGTTGCATGTTCTGTTAGCCAGAGCAGGTCACATCCATGGGAACCACTTTCCGCTCCTGTGGTCAGCAACCATGTCTCACTGAAGGCCACTGCAGCTCATGTCGAGATGTGAGCCTAACTTTGGGGGAGACATTTCCCCCCTTATCCATTTTTCCACACCTCTCATGCAGCAAAAGGATCTGAGTGCTCCCCAGTAGCAGGAAGAGGTCTGAACAAGTCTGGATCTGCTTGCATTGTGCTCTGGTTTCCAAGCTGACTCATGTCTCTTAAGTTTGCTCCCACAGATACCTGCAGTTTCACAGTGATCTCCTATGAAAATACTCATGCAGTTGAATTTTATAAATCCTGGTCTTAGATATCGTAGACACTGAATACTAACCTGGGTTCAAAGAGAGACAGGCAAATTAATTTGGCCTATAATTTCAGACAAACCACAGACACATCAGGAAGTCCATGTGATACATATACTGATGATGGATGAAAAAGTAACTGAGGAAGAATATCTAAATAAGCATGTCCTACTCTTCTGCTCTTCCTTAAACATCTTCTGTTAGCTATGTCAAAGACAGAGTGGTGGCTTAGCTGGCTCTTTGGTCTGACCCAGTATATCTGTCTTCATGCTTTAGAGTTTTTTTGCTCAAGGGAAAGACAGACGTGCCCTACTTGTGTACTCTGAATTCTTCCTTGGTGAATACAGGGGACCTGCGTGCCTATATTAGATGACTGAAGTTTGAAAGTGTGCCTCTGTTGTGGTTTAACTTGGCAGGCAGCTAAACATGACACAGCTGTTCACTCATTCCCCACCATGCAGGATGGGGGAGAGAATCTGAGAAAAGGTAAAACTCAGTGGTTGAGATAAATACAGTTTAATAGGAAGAAAAGGAAGGGGGAAATAATAATATGATAAAAGGATATACAAAACAAATGATGCACAATGCATTTGCTCACCAACCACTGCCCAGTGCAGAGCTAGTCCCCAAGCAGCAGGCCACCAATGCCTGGCCAATTCTCCCCTGTTTTGTTGTTTAGCATGATATAGTATGATATGGAATAGCTCTGGTCAGTTGGGGTTGGTTGTCCTGTGTCCCCTCCCAGCTTCTTCTGCACTCCCAGCCTCCTTGCTGGCAGGGCAGTATGAGAAGCTGATAAGTCCCTGATTTAGTGTAAGCACTGCTCAGAAGCAATTAAATTTCAATGTGTTATCAACATTATTCTCATTCTGAATCCAAAACACAACACTATACCAGCTAGTAGGAAGAAAATTAACTCCATCCCAGCCAAAACCAGGACAGCCTCTATTGCAGGAACCTTGAGGAATGAAGAGATCTGCTAAGTTTGGCCTGGAAGTCTGAAGAGAGTCTGCAAGAAATTATTTATCCTGGATTTTAATTGGTGGCATGAGACATTTCCTTCACTTTGTAAGCCTCCTCATCCTCCCCAGTTTGGACCTGCTTGCTGTCAAGGAGTGTGAGATGGGGCCTGAGTCCTGAGTCTGTTTCAGTGACTCAAAGCTGCAGGAACACCATTCATCAGAGCATCACCCAGACCAGAGACTGAGGTGTCTCTTGCCTCTAGTTCAGTGTGTCAGCTTACACACCCAGGTCGCAAACATGTTTCCCCCAGTGATGTGAACTGATGGAGTTTTAAACAAAAATGTTCTCTCCCTTCTTTAAGGCTAGACAGCAATGAGGCAAGGTTTTCCAGCACTGAAAGTTCAGATTTAGATACCTAAATTTGAATGGCTGTAGCTTACTCCTTTACCAGAACTGTCCGTAAGTAAATTAATTTAATTTTTATAAAAAATTAACATCCCAAGACAATGAATATGAAAGATTTAACCAAGATGACTTAGATGACATTATTCTGGGAATAAAATTCAGCTTAATTGTGATTTGTGGGTTTAAATAGGAAGACCTTTAAATCCTGGTTAATCTGATATAAACTTGTATTGCCATTCTCAAGCCCTGCAAAATGTCGAGGCAGGCTCCAAACATCCATGATGTAGTTTCAAACCTAGCTAGCTCTTTTTTTCCTTAAGTAATAGTTTATTTGTAAATTTGCTTTCCCTTTGATTGTTTTTACCTGCACAGATAATATTTTTGTGTTTTTCTCTGATATCAAGAAAGTCAAAGAAAAAAAAGGCCAAACTTTCATATCAGCAGCTGAGATTTCTTGGGGAAAAGGTAAAAAAAAGCAAAAAAAAACCACTAGAGGCATTTGTGGTCCTCCAAACTAAAGAATATGGCAAGATTTCTCACAAGCACTGAAAAGATAAAATATTAATGGAAATCTAACAGTATGGGTCTCTTTTGAAATGGAAGACTTCATTTGCTAGTGCAAAGTTTTCCTAGGAAAGGAAGGAAGGAGGGAAGGAAGGAAGGCAGGCAGGCAGGCAGACTTTGCTGCTTTGAACCTACACATGGGAGACCAGAGAGCAGATGTCACCAGAGGACAAAACAGTTCCTGGTTTTCACAGGCCATAAATAACATAGGAGGAGACGAAGAAAGGTGAAAGTAACTCTCCTGGAAACAACTATGATCATGCTGCAGGCAGGCTGCAGCACAAGACATGAAGGCTTTTTCTTCATGTCCTTTTTCCCTGGATGCATCAAGCTAACTAGTCACCTAGAGAGCAAGATAACATGTCACCCTAATAAGGTCTGAGCTATGTTATTGGAAGCACTCTGCTTTAAACCCGTACTTATTTAGTTGGTTTACTTAGCTACAAATACCTAATTGTTATATTACTATAACAATATAGTAATGCATATTGTTAAATTACTTGCAGAGTATTTAAACACACGACAGCACAGCCTCAGCTTTTATGCTACCTTTCTGTTGGTTGGAAAATACAAATAATAAGTCATTGTCACATAGTTAAAGGGATAAGGATGATAAAGATGAAGGTTTTGTGCCCTGCCACAACCTTAACTCTGCAGGGGAGAGCATGGCCTGATTTCAGTACAGAGTGTGGGTGGTTTATCTGCCGAGATTGCTGCTGTGGCCAGTCCAGCAATTAATATCACTGAGGTTACCAAGCGGACATTAGGTGGTAACAACTCTCAGTTACCACTGACCTGCCTGGATCCTAGCCAGAGACCTAGAAATTGAAAGTTTTGCAGGTTGCTACCAATCCCCTTAGCTACCTTTTACTTAACATATTTCAAGCTATGGAACAACAGAAGAGGAAAAAAATCAAAGGCAAGCAGATGTTGCAGGGATGATAAAGAAAGAGGCAAGAGCAATGGGATATTGGGTTGGCAGGCAAATGATGTGGAGAGATACAGACCTAAAAAGGAGTCGTTTCAGATGTCTGTCACTGGTTATTGGTTGTGCATCCATCCCATATGGTTTTAATAGCAATAGATCATGCACAGTGTCTGGTTCTCAAATATATAGGATTTTTTTTCTGCACCTGATACCCTAATCTGCAAAGCAAAAGATGTTCTTGGTTGGCAATTAGTAGTGCTGTGGTGAGTCACTCCTCTGCTAGTGGTTCACTCCCTCCCTCTCACCCATAAATGCTTCTAAGAATAGCCGCTCATCTAGAGGAATAGACCAAAATAGCAAACTCTATCTCTAAAAGTTAGGGTCCCCTAAAAGTTCTGGTTAGTGATTAGCAGATTATTAGACTAGGAAAAAAAAAAGACTGAAAGTACCTAACAAATGTGACCCTTATCTGTTTATTTTTCACTGATATTTTTGCTTAAAAAGTGCAACAAAATTTCAAATTTTGCATTATATCCTAATCCCACTGGTTTCTTTTGAAAAGCAGTACCTGAGCCAAAAAGAGGGTCAGAAACTGTGCCTGTGACAGTAGGTACGTGTTGATTCCATGGTGCCAAATTTTGCACTCAGCTTTAGCACTGTAATGAGTCACTCCAAAAAGTGACACCAGCAGAACTGGAATACAAATTATACCTGAAGATCTCAACACACAAGCCCATTGTAAGTTGGGTTTTTTTTACTATGATATCAATGAGAGGAGGACAGAAAGTGTGCTTTATGCAACAGAAAGAGTAGTGCCCAATTGGCTGAGCTTGTGGACTCAGAAATTGCTTTGTCCTGTGCAGCTCTGTGGGCTTGACAGTCTTTAGATTCTGTGCTTCAGATAACAGGGATGATTGGCCACTGTGATGTTTGGCAACTGGTTAATCTCCAGAGATTCTGAGACAATGACTTTCTAGGTGGCACTTTTGTTAGTTTGTTTACCCCTTTAAGCAGATTTGAAGGCAGCTAGTAGGCCTGAATTCTTTAATTAGTTAACCAAGGACTTCAGAGTTCTCTACTCTTCCTCTGGGCTTTCACAACTAAAAAGCCCAGGTTATGCCCTCACATGCACTAGGATATCAGTTCTGCTGTGTGCAAGTTGAACTCTGCTTTCTTTGGCAAGTAGTTCCTCAAAAGCTAGACAGTGAAAAAATAGCCCCATTTTCTTCCTAAAATAAACAAACTGTGTAGGTTATAAATAAACTATATGAGTCAAAACATCTGATGCCAGAAGAGCCTCTTAGACCAGAAGAGGTAGAGAAGGGGCAAATGGGGGTAAACACACTGAAGAACATAGGCCAGCCCATGCCATTTTCCCTGCCACCTATGCTCAACAAGATGTATGTCGTGTTCCCAGGAACCTGTGGAAAGGATTCAACCAGGAAAAAAACATAAAAATCAAAGCAAAGAGAAACATGTACTTCTGGGCTATTTTTCTGTCCTAGTCTCTTCTCTGAACATAACTGAATTGCTGTCCTGCTTAGGATTGCTGAGTGTGGTAGCAGCACCATTTGTCACCAATTGCTCAGTTTACCACGCTGTGCCTTGCTGCCCCTCAGACATGCTTCAGGCACAGTTTGGCACCATCCTGGGCAAACTGAGAGCTGTGTTTAATTTCTAACATAATGATTTATTCATTGTAGTACTGGACGGTGGCATAGACTGACAAGTCTGAAGTTTGCACCTTGTGGTGCCTTTTGAAGGCAGGTTTACCAGTTTCTATGCTCCCTGAGCCCAGCAGCCCTATTCACTGAGTTACATGCTCAGCCAGGCTAGCTGATGTGAATCATTAGCCACTTGGGTGCTTTGTCTCTTGTTTCCTCGTGGTAGGTGGTGATTTCCTCCAGAAAATGAAAAGACTGGTCATGGCAAGAAAGGACAAGGGCAGCAGATGTGCTGTGATGCTGAGGAAAACTATGGCAGGACAAATAATCCAACCCGGGTTATAACTAGAGAGCTAAGGGAAGCACAGTTGAGGCAATTCATGCCATCAGATTTTGCATATGGGCTATATAAGGTAGTGTTAATAGGACCCTTAAGCACTGTATCACTGCTACCATTTCATCACAGTTCTACATCCAAAAACTGGAAATTAAGACCTTTGTCTGTATTATCCCTGGGCTCAGCACTGACATATTTGTACTCTTTTAATTAGTCAAGGCCAGCTCCAGGTTGTGTCAAGGGAGACTGGAAGTGGGAATCTCAGAGTGAATATTTAAATCCTGTCTTACTGCACAGTGATAAAAAGCAGAATATCTCTGACTCTCTGAGTTCAGACACTGCTTTGACTTGCCTTAGCATTAATTCCCAGGACAGCATTTGCTACAAAGGAATATTCACACCATTAACTCTCAAAGACAGAAGGGCAGTCTGGAAGTGACAGCAGAACACGTATGTACATTTATCTTTGGTTACAGAAAAGGTGGCCTAGGCAGGGTGTGCATATGCTGCCCCTTCCCATTCCCACTCTGCTGGTGGGGGGTTACTGTCACTGCTCTGTCTCCAGCACAGTCAGGCACAGTTCTACTCACAGGTCTGTACTGATACAAGGGTTCTAAGGCCCCTCTCAGTCAGTGGCAGCTGGACATGCTGTGTAGCTATCCTATCTCACCATGCCTGCACTAAGTGGAGGAACTGCAGTATTAACAGGCCATCAAGGAGAGCAACCTTTGAAAAGGCCATTTTACCTACCTTATCCCATTCATTATGAGGTCATCCTCAATGCTGATGCCATATGTTGGGGCTTTATCCTCCTCTGATGAAGGAAGAAGGGCAGGGGAGCACATAAAACCTGAAATATTGAAGCCCTCTGTGAATCTCTGTTAGGTGTGACAGAGGGGACACAGTGAAAATTGCACTCTGTGCTACCCTTTGCACAGAGACAAATTTTAAATAAAAATTAAGTGCTACAGAGATTTGTGAGGATATTTAGAATATGACTCAAAATGTCATCAAATAACTAGACTAGGTATTTTACTCTAGTTGGCTGAAGAAGATCATGAACTATTGCAGTTATCTGAAAAGAACTGGTAAAGATTTCTTCAGGTGTTTAAATAAATATGTTTTGAAGTGTTTGTGTCCATTTTATGATTGTTTCCTCTGAATATTCTGGCAGAAAGATTTCCTGGCAATAATGTGCTTCAAAACAGTCAATAGTTAAAAGTATTTACTGATAGCAGATTTGGAATCCCTGAAATTTGCACCGAACACATTCTCAGAAACATAATTACCCAGTAAAGGCACAGAAATACCATGTGATTAACATACTAAATCCAAAACTTTTTTTTTAAATTTTTATTTTTGAAAAGTTGCAAGAAGCTGGTCACAAACAACATACATGTTTTGGAAATTATCTTCAGATTAAGTTAAAAAGAAGAGTAAGGTAGATGACATTACAGACTGTTCAAGGAGATTAATGGACAGGAAAGAAATGGACTACATACCCAAATAAACTATCTAAATGTTTATTGCTGGGAACTTGTTCAACTCTACTGGCAACTATACATCTATGAGGTATTCATAGGCCAATATGGTAGGTATTTCAAACTTAGTCTTCCTAGTGTTTACCAGAGAGGTCTGCACATAAAACAAAGTCCTAATATAATTGAATGCAGGGAAAAAAAAAAAAAAATGAGCCCCCTACTACCCGTTTAGTGACACTAGTTTTTCATACTTTTCAGCAGTAACTTTGAAGTTAAACTTGTTCTACAGTTCTGTTATCATTAAACTGCCATATCACTGTTATTCCACACAGTGGATTGAACAGCACCTGCTATTTGCTATGCATACCCCAATCCTACCAGCTGTCCCATCATGGTCTTTGATCACCCTTCTAGCATTTGGACTTGCAAACAGTTGTTTGAATTTCCTTGCCATGTCCTTGACACTTGCTGTAATATATAAACATTACAATGGGTTGTCTCTGACCCTTTGTGGCTTTGGTATAGTTCTGTCATTATCTCATAACTGACTGCTGATCTCACAACAGCGGTGCTGCCTTCTGGGTACTGTTGATCATATCAGCCTCTTCTCCCCACCCCACTCCTTTTTTCTTTCTAACCTTTTTTTTACTGATTTATTTGTTCTTACTTTCTTGCGTATTGAAACAAGAGGCTGAGCCTCTTATTTCTATTTCTGATTTTACAACTCTTCTTGTTGACTTGGGCAGCCTTGACAACAGAAGAAAAGTAACTCCAGGTTAAGGCCGATCACTGAAGAGGGTCTTCTGTACATAATAACACATCTTGCCATTTGTGCCATAGAGGCTCTTTGAGATGCTCTGTGATGTAGCTTATGATGCAGTATCAAAACAAACAAGACGCAGGAGAAAGAGGATTTTGAGAAGCAGGCAACTTGCATCCAAGTGAAGTAGTTGAAGCTGCCAATTTAAATAACTATATAAAGATTTGAAAAAAATATTAGCTATATCCTCACACACCCCCATTCCGGCAATGCAGACACCCACACACTTTATCATCTATATTTCTGGCATCTACTTTTCTGGCAAATAGCCTGGAATTTAAAATAATAAGTGAGTTAATCGTTTACTTTAAGCTATATACATGCATATAGCAGGCTAGCTATTGAAGCATTGCTCTTATCCAGCCAGTCTGTAAATGCACTGATTAACTCTGTATAATGCAGACAACAACAGCATTGAACACTATGAATTTGAAGAAGCAGCCTATCTTATGGCAAAAATTGTGGGAGCAAGTTAATACAGCTTTGGGATGGATAGCACAAGTTTGATGATGTGACTTCTGTTCTGAAAATTATTCTGTCTGCTGAAGCTATTTGTGCAGGTAAAAAAAAAGAAAAACTTTAAACAATGTGGCAAGTTCAATTTTTGCTTAACTTCATCTCTAAAAAAAGAAAACCAATCCTTTCTGGTTTCAGTTGCACATAGTATTGAACACTTTGTTGTGAATTTACTCACTCCCCATATTCCTGTGATCATTTCTGGGGAGGGTTTAGAAAAATTGCCTGGACAGAAAGCTTTAAGCCAGCCAACACTGTGCTGCCCCACAGAAGTTAATTCTATGCCCCTTCTGCACAGGAAAAGTCCTTGAAGGACACAAAAGGAGAAGTTTCTCCTGCTTTTCGGAGTCATTTAGGTTGGAAAAGACCTTTAAGGTCATTGAACTGAATTATAAACCTAATACTGCCAAGGGTGGATGCCCTAAAGGTGTGGCACTAAGTGCCACATCTACATATCTTTTGAATATCTCTAGGGATGGTGACTCGCCATTTCCCTGGGCAGACTGTTCCAATGGTTGATAACCCTTTCAGTGACGAAATTTTTCCTAATATCCAATCTAAACCTCCTCTAGTGCAACTTGAGACCATTTCCTCTTGTTCTATTGCTTGTTACTTGGGAGAAGAGACCGACACCCACCTCGCTACAACCCCCTTTGAGGTAGTTGTAAAGAGCAATAAGGTCTTCCCTGAGCCTCCTTTTCTCCAGGCTAAATAACCTCAGTTCCCTCATAAGACCTGTGGTCTAGACCTTCCATCAGCTTAGTTGTTCTTCTTTGGACATGCTCCAGCACCTCAATGCTTTTCTTGTAGTAAGAAATCCAAAACTGAACACAGTATTTGAGGTGTGACCTCACCAGTGCTGAGTACAGGAGGATGATCAATTCCCTAGTCCTGCTGGCCACCCTACTTCTCATACAAGCCAGGATCTATTGATCATCTTGGTCATCTGCGCACACTACTGGCTCATATTCAGCTAGCTGTCAACCAGCACCCCCAGGTGCTTTTCCATCAGGCAGCTTTCCAGCCACTCTTCCCCAGGCCTGTAGCATTGCTTGAGGTTGTTGTGTCCTGAGTGCATGATCTGGCACTTGGCCATGTTGAATCTCATGCAGTCGGCCTCAGCCAAGATTTTCCAGCCTGTCCAGATCCCGCTGTAGAACCTCCTATCCTCAAGCAGATCAACACTCCCACTCAACTTGGTGTTGCCTGTAAACTTACTGAGGGTGTCCTTGATCCCCTCATCCAGATCATTGATAAAGATATTAAAGAGAATGCTCTCCAGTTCTGAGCCCTAGGGAACACCACTTATGACCAGCTTCCAAATGGATTTAAGTCCATTAACTGCAACTCTTTGGGCCTGGTCATCCAGCCAGTTTTTTACTCAGTGAAGCATACGTGTATCAAAGCCATGAACAGCCAGTTTGTCCAGGAGAATGCTGTGGTAAATGGTATCAAAGGCTTTACTAAAGTCCAGGTAGATGACATCGCCAGTCTTTTTCCTCATCCACTAAGTGGGTCATAGAAGGAGAGCAGATTAGTCAAGCCTTTTCTCTTCCTCTCCAAAGTGGCTTCTTGCCTTACTTGCTTTTGGCCACAAAATTAATTCAATCAGAGCCTGGCCTCCTGCCATATTGCAGGTAGGAAGAAGAGCTCAAATACCTCCTAGTTGTCCTCAATTTAGCTCTGGTTCTTTTGCTGGATGGTTTTTATTTCCATAGCTAAATGTTACAGTTGGCTCACTTCTGCCCTGCATGCTAGTCCAAGGCTTCCACAGTCTACTGGGCATATCAAGCTTGATCCTGTGCCATGGAAGTCAATGGGAATTTTCCCACCAAATGAGCTAGAAGCAGGAGGCAATCCATAATTAGTCAACTCTGACTACTAGATGCAACTTCCTCTGTAATGGCCACTGAATTATTATTCTCTGCTAATCTGTATCTGACTAAACACTCTTGGCCAGTGTACTCCTGAGCGATTCCTCCTTTCCAGAGAGATTAAGCAAATGACAATCGTTACTCTTTTATGTCAGAAAAAGGGCATGAGATTACATAAACCTCACAAAATATAAACTAAATAAAAGTTCAAAAGAGCCAAATCCATGGATGGGTGTCTACCCTGCTACCACAGAGTCAGTAGCACCAGGGCTATCCACACACTTGAGTTTATCACAAGCAGCAGCAGCTCAAAACTCCTTCAGCACCCCCACTACTGCAGCACTGTCTGATCACCTCCTTCTTGCATCATGTCTGATTAACAGCCTGCTGCCTCGGCCCTGTGCTTGGGAAAGACTGTCTGAAAATTCATTTAAACCAAATGGACAGTCATTACTCTCAGAGTCCTTTCTCAGTGCAGCACAGAGTGACGCTGGGACTACGTATTACTTGGTTTTAATCAACATTGCTGATATTTGAGAGAGAAGTAGAGAGAGTGAGGTTTGCACTGCAGACTTTAATATGGCTCTAGCGAGACGTTGTTATATATTGGGCTGTGTCTCAATACAGTGGCTTATTTGACAGGCCCTGTCATCATCTGCCTCCAAGATTATAACTCATGCTGCTGGAAAGACAACTTTATTGGACTAAATATTGGCATGTGTCTGTGTGGCCCACACAGGTAAAGACTCTGCCTGGGCCTCTTTGGTGTGTCTTGAGTCACTGTGTGTGGGTGTAACAACTGCACTAGTTATTATTAATCTCTCTGAAACCTCTTTACAGTGATTAAGGGAGTACTGTATGAAAGCAGTCTGCTTTGTGGGCTCTCGCCAAGGAAGACCCACTAAGCAGATTTTGTTGGATCCTTCAGCCAAACTGCTCTTTTCTTGGCAACTGAAAAGCGCATCAACATAAATGTAATGCCAATTTCCAGCATTTTTTAAATGTATTTTATTCATGTTTTTTGGATGCTACACAGACCACTAAAATCAAAGCACAGTACTTAACATAGCCAGTCACATTTCTGATATGCCAGTGTATATAAATAAACCTGGGCAGGACACAAGAGGTCACATTTAAAAGACAGAAAGAAGAGAAAAGTATGAGTGTTCTTGCCTCCAAGCCCCTTTTTGTGAAGAAGGGGCTTCTGTGAGGGACTTCAGTATGAGAAAAGTGACAGGTATGTGTTGGCAGATGTTGGAGCCCCCCAAACTGTGACCAGAACAGCTCAGCAAATTGCCAGGGATCTGCTCAGCTTCTTCTCCAAGCCAAATGCTAAGGGCTGCGCATTTTGTGAGCAGAAGATCTGAACTCTCCCTGAGCTAGCTGTGAAGATGACATCATGAGGCAATAGCCTGCAGCTACATGGAAGGTCAGGTAACCCTGGCTTTGGGTGAAAATAATGATCACATACATAGAAGGTTTTAGTCTCTGTATGTCACTAAACAGGGTTAGTATCTAGTTTCCATGGCTGAGACAGGGGGAGTGGGACTTGTATTCTCTAGAGGAAGACTCTAATAGGTTTCATCTGACCTGAAATATATTTTATTTGAGCAGTGGTATCTTTCACTTCTGTTTTCTCCTGTATATTTATTTTAAAAAAGCTCCCCCTTTTTCTTTCTCCCCATCTCCATTTCTGGCAATTGATCAAAGCCTGGGTTTACTATTCTACTATGTGCCTCCTGACATCTTGTCCTAATACACCAGGAAGTGACTGTCTCTAAAGGAACTTGCAGAGGCTAAGTAAAGCAGAGTGAAATATCAGCAAACTGAAGTTTTTCCAGTTTAGTCTGTCCCAGGAGAGCTAGGCTGGAGAAAAACAAGACATTGTAAAGGAAGCAAAAAATAAGAATAAAAAGAAACCAGTCTCAGGAAGGAAAAAAAAACCCAGATAATTTAACCTGAAGCAGAATGTCAAACAGATATCTGGAGTTCAGAGTACTACACCAGCCTGACTATACTCAACTTTGACCACCTACAGCAGTTTTTATATCAGCAGCTTTGTGTCATTAAGTAATTAATGTTGTGGTGATGTGGCATTTTCTCCTATATCACTGCACTCAGTACACATCACATGGCCATCATTGTATCTTCTGTTGCATTAAAGTACTTAACAGGAGTCACTTCCTTTCTGATTTGATCTATTCTATGTACATGGGTTTCATTTTGGGCTTTTTTTCACCATTTCCAGAGTGAAAGAGATCAACTATACCAAAGACATCTCTGAAACTTTTTTCTTCCATCTATAGGGCCAACAATCTTACCCTTAAGAAAACAGAAAATAACAGATAGACAGGACATTCTTTGCTAGCTTAATTTTGTGCCCCATACAAAACATGTCATATCCTTCTGTCTTCGCATACCTAACCATAAAATGACACAGACTACATGAGGTTATTTACACACAGAGTATTTGACTGTATAAAACTGTGCATCCTTGAGTGATTTTCAAAGAGGGCTACGTAATCAGAGTATCACCTTACCTCTAGAGCAGAGGAACCATCCTTGCTTTACCACATTTGCAATGTTGCCAGTTGTACCATTTTGGTTTAATATCTGTTCTGTTAATCTGTATCAAGAAGCTGCCAAATCATGATCTTGTCCCTCTCTAGTGTCCACAGAGTGATGTACAGTCATTGCTGCAGCAGGGTGAAACAGCTTCTCCATTGTGGCTCTGGTCCTCGCAACAGGAAGCAAGACAAATGTCCTTTCTTCCCCATAGGGCTACCAAAAGGCTGGAAACACTAAGGTCTTTTAGTGGGGCTTTGAACTGATTATGTTTAGATGAAAGACAAATTATAAACTTCAAACACCATTAAAAAAATAAGATGATGAAGACTTGGCTGGAAAAAAAAAAAAGCAAGTATGTGCATTAATGAAATTGTAGTACCAAACAACACCAGTCCTTGCTGAGTTGGCCTGTGTTAATGGTGGTGGAGGAAAGGAAGTGTTAGTGACCCCTTGACCTCCCCAGTTAATCTAAAATAGAAAGGGAGCAGATTAAAATACTTTACAAATCATGTGAAACTGAGGGAGCTTAACATTTTGTTTATGCTGATGTCAGATGACTTTCCCAGCCCCTATATCGATACACATACTCCAGCAGGTCAAAACAGAAGCACTGGTGTGCTGGTATGTTAAGGTAAGATTGCTTGTAAAAAATTGTAGGTGTCTTGACTTGGCATGTCTTTGCCTAGGGACTGCTATGAAATTTCTGAACTGCCTCCATATATTGTCATCATCCTCTTTCCCATTTTGACCACTTCTCTATTTTATGAGTGCGGGAGTGCACATACGTGTGAGCATCCCAATGGAGGAGGGCACTTTCAGCTTTGCAAACCAGTTGTGCTCAGCTCAGTCAGCTTCTCCTCCTGCAAATGGAGTAAGAATTCATCCAAATTCCTAGCTTTGCTTAGCAGCATTAAAAAGAATTAAAAAGAGAAAATGCAAGCGTAGCTGTAACCCACCTGCTGAAAGATGAGAAATAAAAAAACTCTACCATACAGTTAAAAAAAAAAATTAAAATTCAATGTGGTTAAAGGAGAAGAGATAATAATCAGTATGCTAAAATGATGTGTTAACAATTACAAGGAAATACTTAATATGATCCAAAGAAAATAAAATCTAAAAGAGAAATTCAGATTATCTAAACCCAGAAAGAAAATCCTTTTGCATGTTATTACCAAATCTCTATGTGACACTGATAAAACCTTGTCTGATATGACAATAAATATGAAGAGGAGATAGCATTACCCAAACCCATCAGCAATATGCCTCTGTTGAGTCTTCCAGTGATGCAGTCATAGCTTCTGTGACTAACATGAATGAGTGAAGATTTTTACAGCCACTCTATCTGCACAAGACACAACTACAATGAAATTGCCTTCTTACTTCAAGAGACACAAAATTTAACTTGAAGCCATCTGAGAGCTGCCCACAGAACTGCATTTGTGCTGGCGAGAAAAAGAAAAAAATAAACCAGGCTCACATTTTTTGTTCTCATCCTTTAACTCATATATCCACAGGAGCTTGGAAGTGTTATTTACTACTTTATGTTACTTAATACACTTAAATATATATATAATTATTATATTGTAATTATTCTAAAATTACAAAATATGGTAATATTGTCTGATTCCTTGAGGAACCCCTCCGCTGCCATTCACTGAGTCTGAAACTAGTATCTGCTTCCTCCCTAAATTCCTCCCTCTTGTCCTTTACAGAGATTCAAATCTCTGTTGCTCTAAATATATTTCCAAGACAGTATCAGCTACTCCAAACCCTTATGAGGAATTCACAGCACCTGTTGGTACCTTCCACGGTATATGATGCATACATCAGCTTGTGAGCTCTTATGGTTCACTGGCTGGTACTTAGAGGCAGTTCTGCCATCCGTAGTCACCTCAAATAGCATCTCACTGTATGAATAGCCTCCCTGCAGTGAAAAGACTACCTGTAGCCTCTGGAGCAGTGTTTGCAGAAAAACAGCTTTATTTCATCCTTATGGGGTGCTCAGCCACTGTGGGTGCTAACCAACACACACACAGGAACATACTTTTTGCTCAAAGTCTGGTTGCAGAGTCTGAACCAGGAAAGTCTGTACTGGGTGAGGCCACGTGAGGCTGCATTGTGAAAAAGGACTGTGAAATGTGCCAACAGCTTTAGAAGACAAAATAAAACCTTGTTATATTTTATGCTGCTAACTTTTGGATGTGCTTTAAAAGCTGTTTTGTTCAATTAGTCTCACTTCCTATTTCTAGTGGGGTCAAATATATTTTCAATATAGAAGTAATCTTCCAAAGACGAAAGTTATTTATCCCTCTGATACTCTCTATCTATAAGGTGTTTGTACTTCTGAACAAGGCACTATAATATGCAACATGTCAGAAACAGTAAATGTATCTCAGAAAGGCTGCAGGACATCAAGTTTCTGAATTCTTCAAAGCAACCTAGAGCTCATTTTTAGGACCCTAAATATTTTCCCTGTTTGGAATCTCAGTACATTTTGCTCTATATGCGAGGGATATGGGGGACTGGAAATGGCTTAATTAGCCACATTTTTGACAAATAGCCTTTGCCAACCATGGAAAAAAACCCGAACCAACGCCCTAAAGCCCAGCACTATTGAAAATTGTATATTTAAATCCTGAAAAAACAATTGTTTCTCTCTGAGAAATGTCCATCGTCAATATTAGTCATCCTCAAAAAGTCAAACAGTTTATCTAAAAATCATTTGAAGATCCTCTGTGCTGTCCTCCCACATGAGAAGACTTGGCCCACTCTGCTATGCAAGTGCATCACAGAGCAATCTGCACTTGTGAGGAAATCAGTGAGTATTACTTTAGGTTCTTCAGGTACTAAGACTATCATTGCCTAGTGCCATTCTTCACTTTACCTAAGGACACACACCTCACCTGCGCTAGAAATCAGATTACAGCAGGGCCTTACACATCATTTAAATGAAACAACAAACTCTTTAACTGAGCAATATGGAGCCCCATTTGGATGGCGTCCAAGTGTCCAAATGTTTAAGAATTGTCTCCTGCAGACTGTGGGAAGCTGGAAAGAGTGTCTTATGGCCAGCCACAGGCATCTCTGACAGAAGGACAGTGACAGCCCTGGATCACTGGGTTGTGTGTAGCCCTAAAGGCTCCAGCTCCACTGCTTCCCCTGCTGCCTGGTGGGGAGGGGCTAAGAGCACCCTGCGTGTATGGCAAAACACAATAGGACACACAAAAAACGTGAAGAATTTCTTTGTGGCCAGGACCCTGCTCTTCACCAGTGCCCAGCTTCAGCTCCCTGCCACCTTGTGCTTTTCCAATGCACAGTAGCTATGAAAAATGTGGAGGATCCTGCAGCAGGTAAGCACTTGTCACTGCTGCTAGTCTGAGTTGTGAAAGCAGACAGGAATCTTTGTTTTCAACCTGAAGGAAGATGCAACTCTGCCATGGAAAAGAATTACAGGGAAGACCTTTCCAGCTACAAAATTGTTAAAACACCATAGGACTTCTATTTATTCTTTTTTTCCTTTTTAACATCTGAATTTCCACTTTTGTTCTCAGACTGTCACTATAATCCTATGTAATGGAATCTGCTCATGTCTCTTGGTCTCTTGCTGTGCTTCATTTGCAGCTGTATGGTATACATAGCAATTAGCTGCTGATGCACTGTTATGTGGTCTCCAGTTTTTTGCATGCTTTATTGTACTTCACATTCTGCATATGCCATGGAAAGTCGATCAAAGTCCTAATCTCCTTACACAAAAAATAACTTTGAGCTGTGAAGCCTGACACTGATTAAAATGCTTGATGGGATTTCTGTGCACTTGTGTGTGTGTGTGCACGCACACTTGTGGGAGGAGGGGAGAGGGAAAACATTCTTTCAAATCCACCTGAGGAATTCAGGAGTGTACACTCGTTAGCACATTTGGCAAATATACTAAAATCGACTGAAGAAATAAATTTGGTTTGTATCTGCAAGTTTCAGTTATCTTTTTCTGAAGGCAAGTTTTCTTAATAAGCATGCATATTCTTCCACAGCAATGTAAGCAAACAGCAGCAGAGCCTCAGCCTTGCATTAATTGTTTGTGATACATCTTTCTGCCGTGTAAACAACTATTTATTGCCATGTTTACACTAAGAATCTGGGAACAGGAAACTGTGACTGATTAAAAATTTCAAAAATTAGGAAAATAAGGCTAGAATCTTAATAATAAAAAATACAGTCAACAGGATGACTTTCATGAACAAGATTTTAGAGCAAAATATAATATTCAAACAGATATGCTCAGTTATTTGGATGAACTCCTGATCCCACCAAAGTGAGTAGCAAAACTAATTTCTTAATGTGTCACGTGAAAGATAAAAAGATTTCAGTACAGCTTCCTTGTATTGGGACAAGAAATGTTTTTTAAAATGATTTCAGTAAAACTTTTTTTTTTTTGCAAAATTGAAACCTCCTGCTTATAATACAAATGGAAAATATATATAGTTTTGCTGAAACCCTAGCTTTTTATGTGTATGATAGAGATAAACATAATCAAAATGAGGCAATTTCAATAAAAAGGAATAAAAAAGACATTTTACATCAAGTTCCCTTTTAATTGTCTCCCTTGAGAATAATCTCAGTGTCTCTACTTTCTGTTGGCGTATGGCTGGGATTTCTCTTGAGGAACTTCTGCATCTGTAAAGGCTAAGGTTCTGGTGTTGCCTTTGCCACAATGAACCATCTACTTCATGACCTACACCTGTTACTAACAAGTCAGGAAGAAGATGAGGCCATGGAGGTGAATCCCTGGGCTCCTCATGAATGTGGTGTTGAATAGGGGTGCCACAGCCAGAGGAACTCCTCCCTGACAGCTTTTGGGAGAGCCGTCTGTCATGTTCACAGTTTGGTAAGCATTCCCATGCCGTTCTCACCTCCCCATGTAGATGCCACATGAATATTACTGGATTTACATTTCACAACATCTCTGCAAAAGGCAAACGACTGTGCCACCTTTGCATTATTAAAGGTAAACTGAAACACAGGATGGGCTGCAGGCACAACTTAATATAGATGTCCATTACAAACACAGTCACCTGGAGGTGGCCAGAAAGAAGCAGTTCTGTCTGGGGGTTATTTATGTCAACCTAAGATTGGAATAAAGTCTGATGCATTGCATTATTGATATGTCCATTTCTTTTCCTTTCTAGCTTCAGAAGGAAGACAGAAGTGACCATCGTGGATGTACAGTGTAGTCATCTGTGGTGAGGAAAAATCATTTTCGCAAGATCATGGCAAATGAGAGAGGTGCCTGAGGACTGGAGGAAAGCCAATGTCACTCCAGTCTTCAAAAAGGGCAAGAAGGAAGATCCAGCAAAC
>JAVSBS010006485.1:0-34453 GCA_033124195.1 Coracias cyanogaster | reverse complement strand
AAGACCCATCTGGATGCATTCCTGTGTAACCTGCCCTAGATTCTGTGGTCCTGCTCTAGCAGGGGGCTTGGACTCGACGATCTCCAGAGGTCCCTTCCAACCCCTAACATTCTATGATTCTATAATTCTATTATTTCATGTCTGAAGGCCTATTTCATAGTAGAGGGGGTACTCCAGATGTATGAGTACTTAATACTTAGTTAGAAGATGTGGACTTGTACCAGCATTTGGGAACAGACAAAGTGATGACATGGTTATGCTTCTCTTACCTTAGTACTAGCCACCATACTGCTTCCTCAAGACAGTACTTCCCATATCTTGTGAGCAGGTTTACAGAAGAATGAAATTCTGTGTTCTCCTGACACCATGAGGCAGGTTAGGATGCTATCTTGCCTGGAGAAATCCTTTTATTTCTTGACAAAATCTCACCACCATGGAATTTCTGCTAAAGCTCTTGTTGAGTTCCTTTTCTCTTCCTGTGCATTCAAAGGATGACATTAACTGAATCCTTATTGCCTGCTGCATTTTTTTTTCTGTTTCTTTCCTTTTCTAGATACCTCCAGAATGATTCATGCTAAATATTTATTCCATGTCACACATATGCTCCTTTTTTATTATTGTTTTAAACATGAAATTGCAAACTATTGCTTTAGGTAGGGGTAAAAATAGAATTCTTAGCACAAAAACCCCTGTTTTGTGAGGCTTTTACTGAAGTCCTAACTTAAAGCTAAATCCAGGGTGTTGAAAACGATACAAGAAACATGAGTTTGTCCTTGAATTTTCTGGATTTTTATGAGGTTATTCATGTTTCTTCCCTAAAAAATCTGAATGGTATAATTGGTGGGAAATAGAACTAAAGCCAAACACAGTAAGTTCTCCAGTGTTTTTGCTTCCTTGAATGTTCTGGATGTGCTGACGCTTAAAGTGCACAGTACACACAACTCTATGCCTGCATTTTGCCCAGCTGTACAGGGATGGCATGAAGTGACATGTCAAATAGACTTGAGAGCCCAGCAGGACAGGCAGTATTGCCACCATATCAGAACATCTATCCTGCCGCTGCTTCTCTTTAAGCCTTTTATTAACCTCCCTGGCTGGAGACATAGGGGTAAAGACAAGTTCAGAATATTTATGTCTTCCTATGAACACAGAGTTGCATGTTTTCAAAGCATTGTATAACTAAATCCCTAAACAACCCCCACTGACACTAATGGGAATCCCACAGTGAAATCCCTGAATGTTTCCTTGAGCATGTATTCATTAAGGCTTCCTCTCCTGCCCTCTATCTCCCACCTCTGTTTTCAAGTAGAAGGTCAAGAAGTCTTTTTTGAAGCAAAACAAATGAACAAGGAAACAGTTAATACAGACATTGTGTTCTGAGTGAACTATCTATGCAATTAGGAAAGTCCTTGTGGTATGTAACATCTTTCATTTGATGTGGGAGCCTAGATCTTAAAGAGCTATGGTTAAGAAAGCTAATGGTGTCAGGGGCAGTTCCCTCTTATAGTCCTTCTTGTATCATGCCTCAAATCCAGGCGCCAAATATTGTTCAGAGAAAAGCAAAAGGAATTTTATAGACTGTAGGATTAGCCCTCTTTTTGTCTATAGTTTTAGTGATTGCATTCAATGAACTTTTGATATTTTAATAAAAAAAGCCAAACGGGATAATGGGAAATGTTATTGCAGGATAACTTTTTTTAGCTTGCTACAAGAGTTGTCTGCATGCTTACAAGCTTAGGGATTTGGATAATTTACCTACTCAAATTTTCCTCCTTTGCTTTCTCACTGGTACTTACTGTACCTACAAGTGAGTTCACATCTATTTTTCCTTTATATACAAAATATGTTCCGTGTTATATTTTATTGCATACAAGTATAATGAAAGCTAATATAACTTTAAAGTGTTTTAAGTTGGAGTAACACTGAATTCTTAGATAGCGTAGATCAGGCTGATTCCTCTTTTTGCTCTAGATCTATTCACAGGAAGGAGCATTTAGGAAATGAATATTTTATTTCTAGTTGCTACCATTTTAGCTTCATATCTCTGAGATTAAAGTCCCATCTGTAAAATTACAAAGGCAGCAGACATATCATTCATCAGTGTTTGGAAGATAACTGCATCAATATCAGTGTAATACTCAAAAAATATGTCAAGATATATTATTTGTATAAATAACTTCTTTTTTTTTCTGACTGGTTTGTTCTATTTAAGGTCCTTGGAAATGACTACCAAGGCTTGTTTGGCAAAGCAGGAGTAGAATAATGTTTTGAGGAACATTTGCACTGTATTTTCTAGTTCAGTGTATGCTACGAGTCTTTGTTTTATTCTTTTGCATAAAAAGCTATTTAATCAGTCAAAATGAAGAAAGCAGCTTTGTCTCTCTACAAGTCCCCTGCACATTTTATTTCAATCTCCCTTGACTTTATTTATTCTTAGGACAAGTAACCAATCCTTACAAATAACTAGATTGGAAATTAGTTTTGAAGTAAGCCACTACTTGCAACCCAGTCCACTGTCTCTCTGGGCAGGTTCCTGACTGTAAGTGTCACCAGTAGATAGGTCTGAGAACAGGATGTTTCTGATCATGGGCACAGATCTGGGTTTCTCAGGCAATCTCCCAGGTGCTGAATCAGTTTCTGATAGCACTGTTGTTCATGAAGGCCTTGCAGATTGACCATGTTGGCTGTGAAACTAGGTTGACAACTGTTGAAAATACCTCACCTCTGATGAGACAAGACTACTCTGACTTTCTGCCCAGTCCCCAGGGCACAGCAGCTTTCAAAGCAACCCTTGACCTTTTCCATTAGGAGACCAGGGTGAGAAAATCAACCATGTGTCTCTAGAGCAGGGATTTCCCAGCTCTGTGTAGAGAAGACTGCTCTCTAGAACAACTGGGCCAGCCTGTGAGTGGTCGAGAGCAGCATCGCTCTGCTGGGAGGGACGATGGGAGCCACACAGCGCCAGTGTCTTAGTTTTATGTTCCCTTGTGCATTTCTTATGTGCCTTGTGCGTTACACCTGAGGATCATCATGTACTAGTTTTGTCAAGGATAGACTTGTCAAGGATTTCAGCATCATGTAGGTGTGTTAAAACAAGGAGCAGGGTATGATACAGACTGTGGCAGTGAACATTGCAGGGAAGGCTGCTATTGTGTGGAGTCCACAGTTTGACTTGGGAACAATCCAAATACTTTTGCAATTATCAATACATTTCAAATAGTAGCTTGTACTGAATACATGCATATTTATACTAGGGAACCTATAATTTATTAATCCTAGCTATTAAAGTAATACATAGGGTTCTCTGATTGACGTCTGGCTCTGCTTCCTAAGAATTATGCAAAGGAGGAAGACCTAATGTAATAGATAGGCAAGTTTTTCCTTGGTAAAAAAGAAACATTTATGTGTCCTCACCTGGATATTCCCATGGCTATGTATTCAGAGTTGAGCTGGTCAACTGTTTTTGTCCTTTACCAGTTAAGTAGGCATTATTTCAAGTGTTGTTCCTTTCTTCAGCAACACACTTGTTTAGAGGAGTTCTAGAGGCTGTGGAGCAGTCTTATTATCTGTCCATAATTATCTGCCTAGACCTGTGGGCCTGGGTAGAACAGCAGCTGATAGTGAAAGCTACTGTTTCTGTGCTCGAAGGGTTGTCCTGCTCCTGCGTTGTAGATTCATAACTGGGGATAATAACCTCTTAGATCACCCCAGCAACTAATTGCAAAAGAAGGCAGAGAGAGAGAGGTTTTAAGCAATTCTTATAAGAGTTTTTCTTTCTACATCTCCAGCTTTGTGGAGGTGAGACAGCAGCAGGAGTTTCTTATATCTGTGTGCACAAGGAATTTAACTATTGGACAGAAAATGATATTTTTCCATGTTTTGTTCTGAAGAGTGGCTGAGGATACCCATCCACAGAGAGCTAAAGCAATCTGTAGAGAAACCTGAGCTTGGGATGAAAAGCCATAAGCACTATAGCTATTTCACAGGGCTGCTTCACACAGGCAAGCTATGAACGCAGTATGTGTGTTCATTTAAACAGGTCAAAGGAAAATGTGTGTGTAAACTGCTGAAGTTTTGCAGTCAAGAAAGAGGCAACAGTGTACACCGGGTGCAGGTACCCAGGCTCTGGCAGGGGGCTGCAGGGTGGCCTCTGTGAGGAGAGGCCGGGGCTGCCCCATGCCAGTCACAGCCGGTTCCAACCGGCTCCAGCCGACCCACCACAGGGCACAGCTGAGCCCTGCAGCCACGGTGGCGGCTCCTTGGGGAAAGCCTGTGTGAGGAAGGGCAAAACACTGCCCGGTGGTGAGGGGTGAGGTAAAATGTGTGAGAAACAGCCCTGACAGCCTCGAGTAGAGAGGGTGAGGAGGAGGAGGAGGTGGTTCAGGTGCCCCAGCAGGGATCCGCTGTAGCCCCTGCAGAGGACCACTGTGGAGCAGATCTCAACACCACAGCCTGTGGAGCAGGCGGATATTCCCTGAAGGAACTGCAGCCCATGGAGAGCCCACACAGGACCAGGTTTACTGCAGAGGCCTGAAGCCTGTGCGAAAGACCCACACGGGAGCAGGGGAAGAGTGTGAGGAGCTGTTACAGACTAACTGCAACAGCTGTTTCTCATCCCCTCTGTGCCACTGGTGGAAGATGGCAATGAGTTAAATTACTTTTCCCCAAGATGAGTCTGTTTTGCCAGGGACAGAAATTTGTGAGTGATCTCCTGTCTTTATCTTGAGCCATGAAATTTTGCATCTTTTTTTCTCCCTCTGTCCTGTTAAGGGAGGAGGAGTGAGGGAGTAGCTGGGTGGGCATTTGACAGCCAGCCAACATCAGCCCACCACAATGTAAAACAGTGTCATAATGACGTTACAATTGGTGCCCAAGACTGCATATCTCTCTGTGACACTGTGTTTAGTGGAGTAGAAAAGCCCAGGTGGGATGGCTTGCTGCTGAGAGGATCTTGTAGACTGTGGCTTCTTGAGAGAGAAAAAAAGATTGGACTGCTTCAGTATTAGTTTTGTTTGAAAGGTAAAGGTAAACTCTGAGGTTGGGATTCAGTGTTTTATAACTAGGCACTGGTAGGTATCCAAGGCATTTCCATATGTTGGGCAGCCACCACACAGGACTCGTGGTTACCTATCCTGGGAGCTCAAGTAGCATTGATTTGTTTAACACTAAACACAGACTGCCAAATCCTGCCCTGATTACTGCCTTATAAGGTGCAATGCATGTGTTATTTGCTAATGGATGGAGAGGTTTTCTGTGTTTTAGGGGAAGTGGTGGAACTTCCTTGTGCAACATCATGTCAGAGTAGCTGCCAGTAGCTGTCCTTCACTGTCTTGCCGCTTTTGTCAGTGGCCCAGACTGATGTTGCTTCCCTAAGAGGTTTCACATGTGGACTGAGGGAACTGTCATCTTGCTCTTGACATCTTGTAAGTAATATTTAGACATCTTATGCTTAGAGGACTTTGTAACTTTGCATTTTCTTTCAAATACAGTGATTGTTTTCTGGATTTGAGGAGAGTTAACCTGAGGTTACACAACAGTTGACAGATAAGTGGAGTTACAGCTGGGTAGCATAGACTTTCTGCTTGGCTGCTGGCTGAAAGATGTGCTGAAATATTACCCAAAATAGGCTCCATTAAAAGTAGGCTCTCATGTTCAATGTAGATTAAGAAATTCAAAGTGTATCCTAGATGCCTATTTTTAGTAAAACAAAAATCCTCGATGATGCGGATGGATGTGTTCAGTTGTCTTCACAGCAATGGTACCTCAACATGAATAAGGAGACTAATAAAGTCAAAAATTATTATCTTTGTCTTTGGGTCCTGGTAATTCAAACATTCAACAGTGCCATAGCATTTGCCAACCTTCAGACAGGCTCATTTACTCTATCTTGAGATAAAACAACATTTGGAAGTAGATCCATCATTTAGTATGCAGTTGCTTTGGTACTTATAAAGTGATAAAATCCAGAGTGTTTGCTACTGGAAATGAATATTTGTTGAAGTGTACTTAATCCATGTGCAAGAAAAAGGAGGAGAACAATGTTAAATGAGCAGTTTAGTTCAGTTAACTCAGTTATAACAGCTTATGGTAAGCTATGAACATATAAAAGATCAAATATTCATATAGTAATGGCCCGTGTAACTTTGCCTGGAGTATCTTGTTCCCAAATAAATGAGAGACAGGTAAGTGAAATTAGGCTTATGGTAAGTAGGGTACTGCAAAGTTAAAATGCTTACAGCACTATAAATACTGTGGAGAAATAGACCCTTAATCATATGTTTACATGACTGTACAATCAGTTTAATTAAATTACTGTCAAAAGCGTATCATTCAATTTTTCCTCTTTAGGACGACTAAGTAGAGCCTGAGGAAAGGATGAATTCTGAATAAGGGGAAGATACAACTGAGAAGAAGATGAGGGTTAAAATAACCCTAAGATGGGATTCTTGAAGGGGTAAATGAAGATGAGTTTTTCACAAGAACTGCGCATGCTTCTATGTGGCAAAGACTTTAGGCAAATATTTTTCTATATTCTTACAACAGATTAATTAAAAATTTTCCTAAATGTGACTCCTCAGTGACATTTAAAAGGGCCAGGCAATTTTACTTCCATTATTTTAAATAATAAATAAATAAAAATAAGAAAAAAATGGGAAAAAAAGGAAAAAAATCCCCAAAGAAAGTGTGAAACATTACATATAAGCAGGTTATGATTTTAGTAAAAAATACTGCACCTTTATCTGCTTTTATTAATCAAATTTTTGAAAGTGTAGGCTCTGTATTTATTGAGTATGTAGCCCAGCAAAATTTCCTAGAAAGCCTGAATTTAAAAATGGAGAAAAATTGCTGTATCTCACTATTCCCATGTAGGGTTCTTTGGCTCGGTATTTTCATGAAAGATACAATGGTATAAATCCTTCAGTGAATTTTAATCTGCATGTCTGTTGGTGCCATAGTGCCAGCATAGTTTACAACTAAACTGGTTAGGCTCTGGGCAAAGAATTTCCAAATTTCTAGCACTTCTCTAGATACAGATATTAGATACAAATTATTAGAGTATTACTAAACACTTTTTACTTCGACTTTTTTTACAGACATGATATTTTTATCTGAACACAATTACTAGTCTTATGTAACAACTTAAGTAGTAATATTGAAAGCTACATTTTTCACCTTTTAAACCTTTGCTACTTTACCACAGAAGGTTACAAGCCCAAGCCTTGAAAGCTCTATTCCATCATCAAAGCATTTGGGATTTTAAGAGTTACTAAACTAAAAAAGATCAGGTCAATATGTGTTCAAGACCAGGGAGGATGGGACTTTGTGCAACCTTGTCTAGTGGGAGGTGCACCTGCCCATGGGAGCAGTTGGAACTAGATGATCTTTAAGGTCCCTTCAAACCCAAACCATTCTATGATTCTGTGAATATTTGAATGAGGTCCTTTATGAAAACAAAGTGTTTGGCATCTGCATCATATTGAGTCAGTAATATTCTACAGGCAGCTTGTGTAGTGTACAATTGAGCTGCAGATTTCTGGCACTTCTGAAAGCCAGAGTACTTGCTTATTTAGGATCTTAAATTTCAGTTATGCAGTAATTTTCTGGAATGAAGTTTGTAGCACGACCAGAGTTTAAACATGGATGCCTGCGTGCTGTTTGAAAATTCAGACCACAGTTCAGAAGCTGAAGGTGTAGCAGGTATATACACCAAATATCATTGTAACTAACGCTGTAGACATAGAGTGTCGTTTTCTGGCAATTTCTAAGAACTTAAATAAAGGGCTGAGGCTGGTAGTACTGCATGTTATAAAAGTACAGAACACAATATGATAGTTTGTAAAGAAAACAGCAATTGAAAGTAAAGAAGGGTGTAGAAAACTGGTGTACGTGACACAGTTGTAGAATTAGAAGCGTTACTCTAAATATAGGTATGTTTTTAAACTGTTGGCCATTTCATTTGATGCCAGGTGTAACAAATCAGATAATATTTTTGCTGAAATTTCTTAACCTTATGTTTACTCTGCTGGAATGAGTTAAACAAAAGAAAAAGCAAACCATGCAGTACAGTAGGGGCTGTAAGACAATACTCTGCCCAGGTTTAGAGGTATGTGATTTCATTTATGTTAATACAGTGCTTGAAATTTGTCAGATTCATTGCTACAAGCAAGAAACATATTAATTTTCCTCTCTCAGTAAGCACAGAACACAAAATTACATATTTTCTTTAAGCAAAACTGCCTCAAATTCTTCCATGGATACTTGAAGTTTTCAGATGTTACCCTCTAACAAAAGCTTCAAATTAGCACTAATGTACTTGCCATTATGGAGCGCAGTTCTTGAATAGGGGCTGTGCTAAGGTTTTTTAAAGGTTCATACCTAAAAAATCACCATTTTGCTCTATTAAGGCTTCTCTTTTAGCAGTAAAGCTATTTTTTTTGTGTGCTATATGGTGTCATAGACCAGACATTTAAGCTGAAGGGGAAAATTAATAATTAGCTCACAGATCTGGAGTCACTGGAGTTTGAATTTTAGGTAGAGGCAGACACAAAGAAGGTATTTGGCAGCTTATTGTTTTGATAAAGACAATAACAGTGGTTTGGTTGAAGAAATAGACTTTAGCTAATGTGTTTAAATTTTCTATTTACTGTTTAATTGCTTTTGCAAAAAACATCTAGAGAATCAAAAGAATTTTTTTGTGATTATTTTAAAATATACATTCAATATCATTAAATTTACAATGATATCTCATTAAAAAGTATCACCTTTAAAATATATTTTAATAATGTAATGTATAATATAATTTCTGTCATTAAAAACATGTTACTGCATGACTACATTGAAGGATTGTGATTCTAAGAAATGAATAGTATACATTTGTAAAGGAAAAACCCCTCTTTTTTTTCTTCTTTTGTGGTAGTATAAAATACAGTGTTTTGTGAAAACTAATATAAAACAAGGCCTGTCAAACATATGGCTGTTGCATTAAAATTTTTCATTTCCCACTGGAAAATTAAATAATTTCACACTGCTATCTGTAGTATTATCTTTACCAAATGCAGGAAAATGTAGGGAAAAACACACATATGTAGGTAATGTTATCTGGCCACTATAAAGAAATTTGGGCTGATTTGAGTGGCAGCTACCAGAGACTTAAACAAACATTTTAAAATAATTATACTAAATGCGTAAAGGGGACAAGGTTACAGTAGGCATAATGTGTTTATATATTTATATGAAATTATTATTAAAATCAGTGTGCACTGTGTTTACAGTACTGCCTGAATGATCTTTCCTGTGGTGATTTATTTTTTTTTCCTTTAAAAAACAATAAAACCTGAAAGTCACTCAGAGGATATATGTTACCAGATTTGGAAAACATGTAGTTCTAATAAGTTGGGGAAAATTGCCTATGGTAGTGAAGAACACCAGCTTTCCTGGGAAGGATGTAGTATTTCTCTAATTCCGAGCAAGTATTAGAATATGAAATCAAGATTTTTAACTATCAGACGGAATTTCTATTCCTTTCTGATTCATTAGTAATTTTGTTCATTCTTGCATGCGTATGTCCTAAGCATCCATAAACGGAAAATGGTCTCTAATGCAGAGGCAAAACTTGCAGAACATTGGGCACCAACTGGAAAATTATTTTATTTCAGCTACCAGTGGATGATTACAAATAGCACAGATTTACTTTGCTTTCGTGTTCAGGTTACTTACGTGTTTTTTGTAAGCCGTCTACCCAGAATTTATAAATAGGAAATAAAATAACCCTCGAAAGCCAAACAACTTCTTCTCCTTGTCGCCATATGCTACATCTTTTCCCCCTAGGTTTTGTATACTCTGTGTGCTGAAGAATGGTGTCTTTTCTTTTCATGTTGCTCTGTCGGCGGTCATAACAGCTATTCTCTTCATGAATATGTAAATCCCATGCATAAAATCAGAAAAATTAGCATGGCGATTCCCACTATAGAATGTGCCCAATTATGTCTGTCTAATACGTGAATAGTGATGATTTAATCTTTTGACTATATGAGCGGATTCAGGTACTGTTACAAGAGATGCTGTAATTACAGAATACCCAAACACACAGGCTGGATGCGCGCACATGCTGGGGGATCATCGGGCTTTTAATAAGAGCTGGGCATCTGATGCGTGGCTGTGATGGAGTGCATGCAGATTCATTTACAGGCGCTCACTCTGATGGTTACTGACAAGGGAGAAAAATGCCCTAGGTCTGCAATACCCTTCCCCTTGCTAACTGAGACTCATTTGCATTTGAATTTTTTTTTCGGTTCCTACCGAATGCTTGCAATTAGAACGGAACGAATAAAAGTTGGGATAAATGAAGGGAGAAAATGGTGACCATATTTGCTAGGCATCCTTCACTCATTTGGTTTATCAGGCTTGGGTGTTGGCGGGGGGGAGGAAGGACATGCAGAAAACAAAACCCAAAAGGCACCACCAGCAATTGATGCATTTTTGTATTTAAATAAGCAGGCGTGCTCATGCATATTTATATGACGTGCATGCCTATGCGCCGCTCTGAGCAGTGGCACTGCGGCTCGGCTGCAGTAATTAGGCTGATGTAATTATAGCAAAACAAAGCAAGCTTAGTCTGATACATTTTTTTTTCATACAGTGGGAACATTAAAGACATATGCGTATTCCAGCGTACAAAAAATGAACCTGAACCGCTGTCAGAGGCTAGGAGGACAGTGTGGCCAGTGCACCTATTGTGTCACTGCTGTAGAAAGCAGCTTAGCGATTGGCCACTGTCTGCAGCACATAATACTGACTGGTTATAAAGGACTTGTCTAGAGGAAAGCCTGTAGGTACTCCATTGTCTGGCAAAGTTGATATGACTGCATTCTTTTTGCAGGGGGTCAGACAGCTGAACTGTAAAAGCTGCACAGATTTTTATTTTTTTTTTTTTTCCTTCTTTCTCTGTCTCTCTCTCTGTCTCTTCCATACAGCATTTTTCTTTCATGCCCTCAGTTTGCATAGTTAAAGAGAATGCTAATTAAGATCCCTTGTCTTAACTTGAAAATAATGACTCGGATGTAAATAGAAAACTGGCGATAGTCTAAAATATTCTTGTGTAGCACCAAGATATCAATTTCTGTTGTAGGGGAAAAAATTGAAGAATTTTTTTTGTAATCAAGGTAAACAAAGAAGAGTTGCTGCTTCTCCTTCGTTCTTTCTTTCATTTTCTATTTTTTTCTTTTCTTTTTTTTTTTTTTTTTTGAACCAATGACGCTGTGCTATTGCAGGTCAGATAACGTTTTATTTCAGAAAGTGTACTAGCTACATAATTTAAAAGTCCACAAATCAGTTGCAATTTAGTGCTTATTAATCCTTCTTAGGATGTAATTCGGTGAAAGAACTGCTTTAAAAAAATTCTTTTCTGTATTATAGACGGATCTAACAACGCAGTCTGGGCTCCGTGCCAAAGGCTGGTATTTCACAGCAGCGACCGCCTTACAGATGAGCTGTGGGAAGCAGGAGGGAGACTCTCTTAGGGTGCCACTACTATGGAGACACAGCTGGGCTGAACAAGATTTGCTTCAAACGACAACAAGAGAGACAGAAAGTGTCTGGTTCGACCGCTGCCCAAGCAGGCAGTAACCAGAAGAGCTAGCAGCCAATCCGGCCATGCTGCACTGTTCGAAACCAGCTCTACATCCCAGCCAATCAGTGACATCACTGGTGAGAAACTCATTTACATCATGCAGTAATGAACTTTGTTTAACGTATCCTTTTTTCTTTTCTTTTTTTTTTTTTTTTCCTCACAGAGATTAGGTCCGCCATTAATTATTCTGCCAGCATAATTTGAATGGCTATGCAAAACGGTGGCTACATTTTTCCTGATTTTTTTTTTTTTAACTGTGTGCTGTCTCTGCAGGTAACCATGGGCATTGTTCCATTTATTTTTTCTGCTGGCCCCATAAAACCTTTTAAAAGAATCTTTTATTGTTAATATGGTGCATATATTTTTCTTCTGTGTATGTTTGTCTCCTTGTAATCCTTACCTAATGTGGTGCTGCTTCCTCCAGTTATAGTCTGAGATTACCTTTAACCATCTTGGAAGGTAAAAAGGGTGTTGCTGCAGCATTGAATTTGCATCCTTAGCTTCCATCACGGTCTAAGTACTTATTCTAATGCTTCAGAAATCGTTTTGCTGTGGCCGTTTTACATATCTGGCTTTCTCTAAAGGTTCTTACATGCATCTGTTACAAGTGAGTGAAGTTCAGTACTGCTATATTTCATTCTTCACCACTTTCAGCCAAGATGTCATTTTATTAATGAATAGAACTGAGATCATTTCTGAACAAATTTCACCCCCTTCCTTCCACCTCAACACAATGCACCTGATTTGCATCCATTTAGCAGAATAACTGAATACAAGAGCCGGTATGAAAGGAAGTCAAGGGAGAGCTTGCATACTGCTTCAGGGTATGTTGCAGCAAAGCGAAATACAGAATTTTTGTTTAGCTATTCCTCTTTTTACTTATGATATGCTTAATCTGCACAGAAAAGATTAGATCTTAGCTTGAAAAACTACTATCTAAACAGTTTTTCATATTGGGGAATAGGTTCGGTGTTTTTTTTCTTTTAATAATAAACATGCACAATTTCTTGAGATGTGTTCAATTATAAACGGAAAACATTTGGGTAAGCCAACATTGCGTTGAACATTTGGATTTGTTCTTTGTGGGTAAAGTAATTTGTTGTGCGAACAATTTTAAACCAGTGCAGAATACTGTGGAATGCAGACATTTCAGACCGCATAATCTAATGAGGCAAGGTTTTGCTCTTCAGTATTCTAATAGCTGAAACAGAATCAGATATGAGACAAATTCAATATTGTGTTATTAAATTAAAGCTATATCTATTGCTAGTGGGCTTCAAGAGGTCAACAGTCTTTGGTAAAACAAAATTTTATTTAAAGAAGTATTCTGAAATAGAATTTTTGTTACAACATGATAACTTTTCCCCTCTGTGCACACAATAATGTACAACTTGTTTATGGAGCTTCAGTTATATATTGATCCTTGTAGTCACTTTGGAAATACAGAGGATTTAAACGCTAAACCATAGCTCTTTCAATGCGTGATGCATTCCATCATCCCATCATCAGTATTCTGTGTGCGGCTGTCCTGATTCAGCCACTAGCTCCCCTGCTGCAGATCTTGTAATTTGAATCATGCGTAATAATATATTATCCTACTGGGGGCCTTCTTTCAGTAGGAGAGTGGTTTTATACCTTCTGCTGTAAGAGAACTGTTGGCTCCTTGCCAACTCGTAGCCATTATTCATTGAGGCAATCAAGATAGTCTTCCTTAAGGAATAACATCTGCACGACTGCATGTGCCAGAAATATGCAGCGTCCCCTCACATTATAAATTTGGTTTTCTTGGAAGCAGGAATATTTGAAAATATTGAAGCACAAAAACTGGACATTTACAGGAAAAAAAGTGTATAGAATGAACCATATGCTGAAATCCAGGCTCTAATGACATTTGGAGTGGCTAAGAGTGGCACAGGAGAAGAAAATAGAAGCTGGTGGCTCTCCTGTGGCTCTTGCCCCCTCCCCCCCACCCCAAGATCTTATTTTTATAAATATTCTAAGTAGAGGACTGGAATTTCTTATTATGTACAAGTGTTTTGACCATTCCTGTTAGCCATAGCAGAGTCATTATTTTAGATTTAGGGCAGAGAGAGGGCAAGTACTGGGGAGAAAGAGAAGTCTGATTTAGCATGTTTATCTCATCCAGGAGCTTACATGTTCCTCATTGAAGAACAACAATACAACTGTAGTAACTAATCCTACACAGGCTGTGTTTATTACGGTACTATTGAGACGTATAGAGATGAGGGATGGGTCTTCTTGTTGTCATCATCTCCTGGTTTACCTTCTAGAAGAGAGAAATAAGATCTGTAACCTGGATGAAAATCAAAAGTGTTAATATTTAGGAGCAGAATTTTTCTGAGACTGGAGGAATGATAGATAAGTAGGACTCATCTGGTGGCTGACATTTAAAGAATCTTCGAGAGGGAAGACATGACCTCGGCACCTGAATAATCTGTCATATTCAAAACATTGTACAAAAGAGATTGACATTCTCTAATGAAATAAGGGTAATCCAGTAATGCGGCCTAGAAATAAACTAAGGTTTAGACAAACAAGTTGGTGATTTCTCCATACTCCCTGACTCATGCCAAGCTAGTAGCAAAGAAGAAAGCTTCGCAGGCCATTGACGCTCCATTGAAGAACATCCTTCATATAGTCCATGAGTTTTCAATCCTAGGGATCAATCGGAAAAACAGTACAAAAGAACATAATGATTTGATGGGTCCCAGGAAAACAAATCATCTTTATGATAGCTGAACTCTACTTTGAAATGAGGAAATGGAGTAAGTAGAGCATGACATTTGTCATAGTTCATCCTGTTTAAGAGTTATGTCATTCTGGAGGATAAGCCAGCAAATAACAGCCACTGGAAATTACAATGTGTTTCTCTTTTATTTCTGTGAACAAACACATTGTACTTGATTCCGATCCTCTGTGCTTTCTGGCTTTCTGATGAAAGTCCTAACAAAAAGTCCATTCAATGTATTTCTTGTAACAAAAGCCTATTATTTCAATATCTGATGTTTCCAAGTAGGACACCTACATGAAAAGGGTATAGAAACCGAAATCTGTTTTCTGCCATTGCATTGTCTACAAAAACCCTACTTTTTGCAGCTCAAGTTGTACCATTGATAATGAAAACAATGACATTGGGTGGCAGAGGTGACTGCTAATGTGAATGACTGCATTTACATTTTTATGTCATATCTAATTTTTTATAGTTTAAAAGAATGTTCCTGTTTCCTCAAATAGTCAGTTTTGAAACAGATTCATACAAACAGTTCTTGGATTTAAGGGTGACAATACTGGGAAAACACACTGGAAAACCAATAACTTCTAGGTTCTCCCTTCAAAAATAAAAGGAGCAACTGTGAGAAAGATGTAATTGTTTCTTTTTTGTTGATGACTTTCAGCTGCTACCCTTTAAAAGGCCTGTACATCCTCTCTTTTTGCAGCATGCTAAATTGAATTGTTTTTAATACTAATGCATAAATCAAGACTGGAATACGCTGCATATGTTTACCTAGAGGTAGAGGATATTGAGCTATTAAATACACTAGCTTGCTTTACAGTCAGCAGTGAAATGATAGAAAGCTATAGAGAGATACCTGCCTTGCTGAGTTTGTTCTAAAATTCTAGAACATTAAATACATATATATATTTTACTCAGGCATATAAATGTTCATTGAGTACAGAATGTTTATTATTCTGGTTTTAGTCAATACTGAGATACATATTTGTCAAAGACTGTGGAGGAAAGAGCTTATTTATGGGATACTTGAATACTGAATCAAAATACGATCTTGGGTAAACAAGGTCAGTTACTATTTTACTGCAACACTTTAGCTTTCCTCGCTTTAAATTAGACTGTGGGAAATGGAGTGTGATGGCTGTTCTCTGTATGAGGAAAAGCCTGGAAGGGACTGAAAACTGTTTTCTAGAAGCAAGTATAGAAATACTGGTGAATAAAAGCTAAAGAAGTCAACAGTTGTTCAAGGTCAGTCCTACAATGACCTAAGGGTGGTAGTGGAAAAGGGGCTTTTTCTTGGGCTAAACACTGCAGTGAAATATCTTCATTTTCCTGGTGACTAATGGCAGGGCAGTTGAGCAGTGCGCATTAGAGTACATCACCCTGAAGGCCATCAGACAGGGGCTTTGATGTGCAAGGCAGTAAACTGCTGACTTCTATGGTTGTGTTTTTATTTCTTCTTACAGCTGTTTTCATTTTTCATATTGTATTGCACTTAGTGAACATTTTGGAATCCAGACATGTTTTATTAATACACTTGTAATTATTCATTTTATTATTGCATTTGAATGAAAGGAGAAAATACTGCCACTAGAAAATCCTTAACCTAAGAAACACAAGACAATTGTTTTCTCTGGAAGTAACTGAGCTCTGTGTTACTATCCAGGAACTATAAAATTAGGTGCTAATACTTTGTTATGAAAACTATCACTTAATGTTTTTGGAAAGTGTCTTTAGGGGGATTAAAGAAGTCATACTGACTGAATTGAAAATTTTAAGAGACTACTGTTATTTATAACAGCTTATGATTTGAATCTGTGAAGAAATGAAAGCTGTCTCTGAAGGGCAAATTCAGAGACATATCTTTGCCAAATTCTTAGGTTAGAGGGCTGGACTGGGAGGGTAGTGGGGGTACTGGATTTCTTTTGAGATGAATAAACTAATCCAAAAGGTGACACAGACATTTTAAAAATCCTTAGATTGGCAAGATAATTGTTAAAGAATATTCAGATAATCTCAGGCAATGTGTAGCCATAAAAAGGGGTAGAAGTAAACCAGGAGTAGCATACAAAGAATGGTACAGTTCTGATTAGTTATCAGCTGTAGCATGAACCAAGTTACCTTGGTAGTGGAAGCAGGCTTGCTTTGTTAACGAGGTATGAGCTAATTTACCTTTGCAGCTAGCCCAAGTAGCTGAGACAGATACCTAGTGTAGTTGAGGTAAATTCAGTTTCACCAGATGGCTCTGCATTGTGCAGTATATATACACAATGGCTAAAGATAAGATCACAAAAGCCATCTGAGCCAAAATGAGGTTGAACCAACACTCATTTTTATAATTACAGGCTAGCATCAAAGTGATTGGAGCTGGAAGGAACCTTCTTTAGGAAAGGCCGTATTTCTTAATTATTTTATATGAGATGCACAGACTTCCTATACTGGCTGGCAGTGTCCTTAGTCTGTGCTGAATTGTACTTGTAAAGAGGTAAGTGGGAGGGATTTAGCTTTCAGGGCAGAAAGCTTGGAACTGACTCACTGGGGAACTTAACCTTATTGCAGGAGGCTATGAGTGCAACATCATTGTTTTGAAGTTTATTGCTGAATGCATCAAAAGCTGTTTTTACAGTAGTTGACTCCTTGTTGTTGAGGGTTTTCACTATTGGATGTAAGTTTAGTAAGTATATATGGAGAGGGAAAAATGCACCAATCACAACATGCTCAGTGTCTGAAAACTCTAATCGAGTCTTCTTGTCCACTGCAAAGAGAAATGGGTATTTTTTTGTCTCTAGAGCTGTTCATCTGTTGGTGGTTTGGAGGCTGGTGACCTGGACAGGCCGGAGAGTTGGGCAGAAAGTAACCTTATGAAATTCAACAAAGGCAAGTGTAGGGTACTGGACCCAGGGAAGAACAACCACATGCACCAGTATAGGTTAGGGGTTACCTGCTGGAAAGCAGCTCTGTGGAAAAAGACCTGGGAGTCATGGTGGACAACAGGATGACCATGAGCCAGTGTTGTGCCCTTGTGGTCCAGAAAGCCAATGGCATCCTGGGGAGCATCAAGAAGAGTGTGGCAAGCAGGTTGAGGGCGGTTCTCCTCCCCCTCTACTCTACCCTGGTGAGGCCTCCTGTAGAGTACTGTGTCCAGTTCTGGGCTCCCCGGTTCAAGAAGAAAAGGGAGCTGCTGGAGAGCGTACAGCAAAGGGCTATGAAGATGATTAGGGGGCTAGAACATCTCTCTTATGAAGAAAGACTGAGGGACATGGGGCTTCTTAGCCTAGAGAAGAGAAGACTGAGGGGGGATTTTACCAATGCTTATAAATACTTCTAGGGTAGGTGTCAGGAGGATGGGGCCAGACTCTTTTCAGTGGTGCTCAGTGACAGGATGAGCAGTAACGGCCACAAACTTGGAACATAGGAAGTTCCATCTAAACATGAGGAGGAATTTCTTTACTTCAACTGGAACAGGCTGCCCAGAGAGGTGGTGGAGTCTCTGTCCCTGGAGACATTAAAAACCTGCCTGGACACCATCCTGTGCAACCTGTGCTAGGTGATCGTGTTCTGGCAGGGAGGTTGGACTAGATGATCTCCAGAGGTCCTTTCCACCCCCTACCATTCTGTAATTCTGTGACTCTGAGAGGGACAGGAAGCTTTGGGCTGAGGCAGCACTATGAGTATGACTGACCTGAAGGTTGTACCAAGGAATCAAGGCTTGCCTGCTTCTGTTAGTAGTTAACTGCTTCATCCTTAGGATTTAACTTCACCTGGACACTTAGAAATCTAGAGGATTATCCCTTTATATTCATCACAAAGGAGATAAAGATTTAGGGGCTGTCTGTTACTAGTTTTCTCAAAGGCTTTGAACAGAGGCCAAATGGCAATAAGAAACATATTTAAAACACTTCAGACCTTCCAGGGAAGGTGGAGTGGTGTTTGATCCTACAAAGGTTGATATGAGGAGAAAACTCTAAGGTCTGTCCTGGAAAACATACTGTATAACCATTTCAGTGCATCTGATCTAGCATGCAGAATTTGGAATGTTTTGCAGCTGGTAGAGTGGGTTGGGAATTTAAAATTGTGCTGGATGTACAATGAAAATTACAGTTTCTCTAAAATCCAAGCTATCTTTGAATAATATATGTTACTAAGAATTTTCAAGTTTAAAACAGCTAAGGAATGGAAAAATAATATTTAATTGCAGGTCAAGTCACCTCAACACCAATAAAAATAACGTGATGAAAAATTCGCTTTTGAGTTTGTCTGACAAAACTGCTTGTAGCGTGTTCCATTTTACCATGTCAACTTATCAGAATTGTAGTTGGGCTTCTTTCTTACGGTCCACACTCAAAACAAACAGGAGATGTCTTCATACACACACACACAAATGGTGCTATGGAACTCTTCACTGTGGGACACTCCTGACTCAAAAAAACCCCTTCATTCAAAGAGTGTTCAGTCAAATTCATGGACAAAAAAATCATGAAGAGCTGTTCAATGCATTGACATTACCTCTAACTAAGGAAGTCCTTGAGGTGTGGATTGCTGGAGGCTCAGAAGTTATAGCAGGAAAGTATCTCTATGTTTGTGTGTCCTTACTCTTTTCTGTTAGGCATCTACTGTCAAAGACAAGTTACTGGATTATCTGATGTGTTATAGTACATGCGTTGCTAGGTTCCCTGAGGTGCTAAGTATAATATCATTCAAATTTTCCTCAGTGCTGTGTACAGAAATCCATTGATTTTAGCTACAATAAACAAAATATAGTTCAGCAGATGGTATATGCATAAAAATTAAAACAGGCAGCCACTAAATTGTTCTTTTCAGGTATTATATTGTGATAGCAAAAGATGGAGGAATTTTGATGGTGCATGAAATTAAGCCTGTAGAAACACTATAGTCACATAAAACAAGATACTTTGATTTTTTTATTGTTCAGAGGTGTTTACCATTTATCAGCAAAGTTGAAATATTTCTGAGTTTTCAAATACTTTTGGAATGTCTCATTCATCATAAAACTTTGAAACTGCTATACTTGGGCTATTTTGGTGATGAAAACAGTCTGAAACGGTGAAAAATCTTGGTACACAAAAATTTTATATTTCAATAATTTCTAGCAAGCTGCTGTATTAGGCTATAATGCTGTATTTTTTTTTTTCTATTAACTGAAGGATGCTGTCCTGAAGCTTTCCTGTGGAATACCACAAAACAAGCATCGTGTGTCTGAAGTAGCTTCTTCTTAGATTCCCATTAATCTTTTACATGAAATGTATGTTCTAGGGCTGTTTCCTGTAGATCAATTTGTCTACAATTTTTTTTTGTGAGAGCAGTTATAATAGTTTGACTCTTTAAGTTGTTAAGATATAGTTCATGGTCATACATGCAACATCTTGAAAATTATGTAGATTTACTGCCTGTGCAGAATGGGCTAAGTACGTGTAAATGTACGTATTTTTAGTAAAAGCACTCATTGTTAAACCAGCTGCTTTAATTGGTTTGCAAAACTGAAATTACTTCGTTTTGTTTGTTGCCCTGCAAAACACGGACATAGAGTTAAGACTATGATAATGATGATTGCCATGCTGAAAATACATATTTACATTGTAAATATCACCCAAGCACTAGTTAAAGCTGAAAATGAGACTATAAGGATTTGACAATCTGTTGTTGTTTCGTAACAAAATATATTTCCGTTTGAGTCATTGAACAGCAACAAAATGCTAAGCTTTGTTTCCACAATTTTTAGAAAGTTAACAATGATGACAAAGACATGGAAAATTCTGGGGTTTAATGCTTCTGTGGAAATATCTCTAAACAGTCAACATAGTGTTATTGTAAGAAATTATAATAACAGCATTTGCGATTTTTTTGTGAGTTCTTTTTGAAGACACTGGGTGGTTTTGTTTTCAATCCAAATTTGTGAGCCATTTTGGAAGCCAACATCAACATGAATGTTGATGTGAATGCAAGCCATTATGTTGATATAGTTACATAATTCCAGTATACATATTCATTTTCTGACATGTAGTTGGAACTATATTTGTATATTTTCAAGACGTTTTGGCTTAGCTGACTGAATAAAGACCTGCCCCACAGTTGCATTTTCCTATGCCATTCTGATACATATCTGAAATAGCCTGTGATTTTATTGCATTACCAGTCGTTTTCCCCGTAGGGGGCTACAATAATCACCTGTTCCCTATCAGCCTATGTAGACATTGTGAGCTATCTAGGGCAAAACCTGCCGTACTATGATGCATGCTTGTTCAGGCCCCAGCACATGGAGGCCAGTGGCGCATCCAGGGATTCCCACTGTGCAAATCACAGCTGCAGTGTCACAAGAAATGGGCATGCTAGGTGGAGAAATGTAGTAAAGAAGGGTAAAATCAAAAATGTAGTAAAGAAGGGTATTTTAAAAAATCTGTCTGCTGCCTTTGGCACTTCTGGCAGATGATCTTTTAGAAACGTGGCTGTGATAGGGTGTGCAGGCAGCCTGAAATGCCACCCCAAAGAAGGGCTGAGCAGTCATTTATACTCTTATATCTTTCCCTTGTCTAAAGTCAGAGGTCTACAGCTACCCATGAACAGGTGTTGGAGTGCGGTCGGTGTGTGAGACGTCACATCACTGGCAGCTCTAGGTATAGGATAAATGACAAATATTTCTTTTTTTCCTTACCTGCTTAGTCTCCCTTTTGATTAGCATAATTTCTTTTACGACAGTGTCTATGGAAAACAGAAATGTATGTCTTCATCAAAATGTGTCTCTGAGAGAGACCCGGATACAAATTTTGTGCACCACATAACCAGTTGCCTTGTATTCCTAATAGTTTGACTCATAAGTGATAGCTACATTATTTGTTTTCTATCGTTTCTTTTCACAGTTCCCTTTACCTGTATTGCTTATTGTTAATGTGATATATTAAAATTTTCCAAGGACTTCTTAATAACTTTCAAATCCTCTTGCCTTCCTACCAATGCTGTTATTTTAATCTTAATATTCATGATAACAATCAGAGCAATTTTTAGATAGCACTGGAGGCCTAATTAGAATCAGGAGCTAGTGTTGTTACACAAAAATAGTGACGAGACAGATCCTGTCCAAATAGAAAAAGAAAGAAAAGAAACAAAAGCAATACAGTGTAGTGTGTATCAAAATAGCATATAGTAATAGTCTTCTTATTTGTTGTTGCTGCAAACTCTATCAGTTTCAGTACGTAAATCCCACTTTATTTCTTTAAAACGTGGACATTTTTATGCTCAAATTTAGCATCATACAAGAACATGCAGATTCTTCTACACAATAATGATAAGATACATGTTGATACCATGTTCAGATTATACATAATTAAAGTCGGCATCTCCTGCTTGTCTCTGTAAGTGATGTTATTTTGCTCCATTCAAGAGTTTTTCTAAATAGTTAATCACACATTGCCCAAGTGCAATCGTGTAAATCAAGGACATTTAGCTTTGACTCCCAGTGCCGAGGGACACAGAATCACCTGTGATCAGAGATCTGCCTGTTCATCTGCGCTTTTATATTGTATTTTCTGATCTGTGTCAGTGAAGTGTACTCTAAAAAGTGGTACAAATATGTATTAAGTGTTAAAGTACTTCAAAGAATTTGGTCAGTGACAAATAAACAAATGCATCCTCTACCATATTTGGGAAAGGTGGAGTCATACGAGGGAATGGAATATATGGAACTGACTTCTAAGGACTTAGCTGTGGAGATAATCCATTTATCAGTTCTTTTTCCAACTTTTGTGTATAGCTAGTGAATTAGACAATTTGCTCTCCCTCTCTTCTGTACTCAGCATCTTTTAAACTTTTATAGTAGAAAGTTTATTTCACACTATACTTGAAACAGTTCAGCCCATTGGTTCCATCTTCCCTATTTTCTTGGTGGATAATTTCAGCAAGTCTCTCAGCGTGCATTTTTGCTTTGATCATGGCCTTTCCATCCAGTTCAAGGGAATTAGATGGGTTCTCAAGGGAACTAATGTAACTCTTCAGGTTGGTTTTGTTGAGGTTATTCACTCATTGGTGAAAAAATAGAACACCAGCCAGGAAATATAGGACCATACTTGGATTCCTTTTCCACGAGGATAATCCTTGAAAACAAAGCTCTGTATTATGTATATTCACGCAGAATCATAGGACTAAGTGCACCTGGTAAGCAACAGGCAGCAAGTCATTTCAGCAAGAAGTTGATTCATTATAGGCAGAGATCCTGTGAATTGCTCCCTAAATACAAAACAGTTTGTTTAAATGGCTGCCAAGGAAATGTTCGAGAGAAAGAAGAGTTTATGTCACAAGTCAGTTTGAAAAGATTTTAGTGATTCTTTTTTTTTTTACCTCTTTGACCTGGTTGTCTGAAGCATCAGCGAGCTCTTCCAATATGCATACAAACCTCAGCATTAGATGTTTTCTCCAGCACGTGTGTTAACTTCTGTTGAGCTATTTCTTGCAAGGATTCACGCTCCTCTCTTGTTTCCTACACAGGAATGTGCTTCCAGCTTCTACAGCTTGCCCTCTTTTGTTAGCTGAAATATTCCTTGGTGCACAGACAATCTTAATGTTTTTTCTTCGCTACTTAACCTTCATATGTTGTTTAAGCTATTGTTTGTCTTATGCTAGAAATCCTTATAAAATCGTGTGTCTTGAAAAATAGTGAATAAGAGTGCAATTCTAGTGGTGTGCTTTCCCATTGTATGTAAATAAAACCTATAATTTAAAGGTCTTAAAAGATTTCAGTTGGCTGCTCAAAATACACTTGCATTGCATGATAAAGAACAAGCTTTGTGTTCACATTTATTGGAAGAGAAAACATGTATTTGGTAGTCACTAATATCCATTCCATCTCCTGCTTCTCTGAATTGTGATTCAGTTGGAAGTTGCACCCTTTCTGACCAAATTTGTGGATTTGGTGATCTTGGAAAATGAAACATTCTTCAGAGGAATTGCCTCAGTCTTGTTTAAAACTCCCTTCTTGTCGACCCTCTGCTTTACAGTGGTGTTTGAAAAAGTTGTTCCATTTGTGTGATAGCATCAAATGTATTCAATGACCATTTATTATAGCAATGTGTGACAAGCATCTGTTAGAAAAAAGAAACTAGTGCATTTTGCTAAATTACCTATTGAATTTGCCTGGCCCAATCAGACAAGAGGTTTCAATATCACTTGTGAGACTGCTGGGAAGTGCTATTTAGAAAAAAAAAATGCTCATTTTCTCAGCATATACATGGCTATATGTTATCTTTATAGCAGGACCTAAATGCATTAATGACTTTCACAGATTAGTTTAGTTCTCCAGTGTTATTACAAAAGATAATGCAGTTTGGTAGCTGTTCCCTGGTGGGTTTCCCTGTTCAGAGATGAGTTTTGGAGATACCATCAGGTATTGCTACCTTCTATCACAGGAAGATTGCTATTTTGTGCTTGTGCTTCTTGCTTGTCTTCTTCTCTTTATTTGATCTGTGTTTTTATTGAATTTACTGTTACGGATAGTTGGTGAATAAGAGCTAACCTTTAACAGTGTTACAACTGTGTCTCCATGTAGATTTTTATGGCTGCATATAGAAATATACTGTGTATAGCTTTTACATTAAAAATCACAGTATATTGAGAAAGAAATATATATTTTTTCTGTATAGGTGGTTCTAAATATTCTTGTTCTTTAATAATATTAAAGAAAATTACAAGTGAAGCAGGATCTGGTGTTGAAGATAGCAAATTTGCTAGCAGTATTAGTTTATGAACTTTGTTGGATCATATAGGGTGAGGGTGTGTTGTTAGGGGAATTGTAGTCAATAGTTCTGTGATTTTTGTTCTGTTATTTTGAGAGAGAATGTAGACTAGGGAAGTCATTTAAGCTTGACGTGAGGAAAGACAAGGTACAAATGTGTAGTTAGTGAACACTTGCATTGGTACGGTACAAGAACCTAATCAGACTCATGTTTGGCATGAATGCTTTGTATAAGTTTTATGTGATGCTAAGAAGTTCTTACCTTTCATTTCCTGATTTGGTGAGTGCTATGCTGCACTGTCTTGAATTATTTTCTGTGAATGTATTCCTTGGAACCTTTCACACCAGCATTTTCCTGGGCTATGTTGGCCTTGAATGACTACCAGAAATGTTCAGGAGCATTTGAAAATCTTCCAGCCTCAGCCAAAACACTGTATTTATAGACAACTTATTGAAAAACTAAAAAAAATATAGGCAGAATGATGAGCTACCAGAATTAGTTGAAAAAGTGCTAAAAGAAAGTAATAATAAAAAAATGCCATGACAATGTCTGTGTGTGATTTACCCTGCTTTTCCCTTCCAAAAAGAGAAAACCAAAAGTTTACTCAAAACACTCTTCAACCTTTAATGAAAATTTTTGGCCCTAATTAAAATATTTAGGGTTTTTTATAATTATCAGATAGCAAAGTAAAATGTATCTTTACTAGAGATACATTTTAATTATTTAATCATCACATATATCGTTTCCGCTTTTCTATTTTCAGTCAGAAACAGAGTCAAGTATTTTGTACAGGTGTGTTCTATGGAGATTAAAATGTGAAGGCAGCTCTAGCACATATTAAAATTTTTTTCAATCAAGATGATATAGAAGCTTTACTGCTGTATGTCCTATATATGTGCTATATGTAGCAGATTTACTGCTACATAGTATCTTGTCTTTATGGCTAGTATCTCAGTGTGAACTGGGGCTTTCCTTCAGAAAGAGAGGAAAGTATTCCTCCTACAGTACTGTGCAGTGTTTCAGATGAAGCACAGATAATTGTAATAGGTAATTGAACACAGAAAGATTGAGAAAAGTGGTTGGGCCTATGTGAACCTTGTGTAGTCTTATACACTGTATATGTGGCTGTGCAACTCATGGGTTTTTTTTTGGGGGGGGCTGTTTTTCTGATTAAACGCCTTTAGCAAGAGGGACCGAGGGATAACCACAACCTGTGTCCATGAGGCAATTTCAGTTACAAAGGTATACAGCAAAACACTAACAAAAACATTGAACTCCAATGCCTATTCTATGTGTAGATCTGTCAGATATACTTGTGGATTACAATAAAGGATTGCTGCATGTGAAAGTAATGCCATTTTTATGTAAGAACTTTGATTTCTGGCTTCCTTGTTCTTCCCTGTTGGAGTGGCCTGGGAAAACACAATGTTCACACTTACATTGAATCCGTTTTGGAAAGTTCAACATAACTATAAAGCAGCTTTTGACTAGTGAAAACAAATTGTGTTTCTCATATAAGAGAGTGTAGCTCACAGAAGAGAATGAAGGTCAAAAGGTAGATTCAACTTCCTGCAGCAATTTTTTTTATCTGATTGCTGTTTAGAAGATGAGCACAGATTTCCTTTGCAGCGCATGTCAAAGCATCTAGCTAAAAGTATTCATAAAACCTTCACCAATAAGCTTTTACTTTCTGACTTTGTGTTCTGTTTGTATTTGAATTTTTCTGTGAATGAATCACTTTTATATTGTACAGCAAAAAAAAAAAATAGAAAAGGGATGTGAAAAGTGAAATGAAGAAACATGACTTGGTAGGAAATTTATTACTCAGTGATACAGAAAAGAGCCTTGGTAAGAGATAAAAAGAAAACTATGCACCAGAAATCAGAGCTGCTAGCAAAGAAATAGTGTCAGAGTTGGAAGTAGTAAAATTATATTAACTTACGTTGTTTTGAGAGTTGTTTCCATTGATTTAATCATAAGCTCTCCTAATGCATTCTGATTCTGCTGTTTTAACTACAGTCTCTGGCTCTAATTAAAGCATGGAAATTTGATTTCAGAACCTGAATGTTACCTTGAAGCTGTTCTTCTGGACTCTGTTAATGGTTTGTCAAAACCTTCTTTAGTATGCTAACTTTGCAAGAAATCTAGTAAGAAGCAGTTTCTTGTTATGGGATTTTGGCATCTGTTCTTCATACTCAGGAGCAAAAAGTGCTGAGACCATGAAAAGAAGCCAGCAATCAGGTTAGGTACATGGGAGGGAAGCACATTTTTCTTATATAGAGAACACCCCTCTTTTCCCCTGTGTAAGACATGCAAACGTTACTGGCAATAAAATGGATGTTTCGGCAAAGCACCCATGGACTCTGTGTCTCTGGGGCACAAAATTACCTTCTTATGTTATACAGGTGGTTCTTCCATCAATGTCAGTTAATATCATTTAGCAGGCAAATGTGGGAACTTTGAGCTGTCTGTGCTCAATTACTGTATTGATGGAGAAAATACTCACACTTCAGCCTATTAGGGTGAAACTAATTAGTGTTCCTAAAGGGTAATTTAGGGGAGTCTTTGTTTTGTTATAGTGGGTCACGCCTTGGAAAAGACTTTTTTAACAAGAGGAAAAAAATAAGAGAGAGAAAACAAGAAGAGGGAGGGAGATAAAGTGGTGGCTTTAAACGAAAAATGCTATTACTTTATCCTTTCTTCTCAGGATAAGTGACTGCATAAGTGCTATTTATTTTCCAAAACAGAAATCACAAAATGAATTGACTTTTTTTTTTTTTTTCTGTGAATCCAGCCACTGAACCTTTTAATGATACTGTAGCTTTCCTGGGTGAATCCAGAGTTGGTTTTAACTGCTATTAATTACTGATTTCACTTTTATTTTGTTGAAGTCACAGATTTTTTGTATTTATCAATGAAAGGGTGGATGAAGAGATCATAGCAGACTTAAGCAATTAAACGTCTAGTCTCAATTAAGTGAAACAATGAACATTGTCACTAAAACCGTTTCTTTTCTCCTCTTTCATTTGCTGTGCCTAATTAATTATAATGTACAGCTTTTATTATTAAACTTTTTAAGTTCGGGCCTTACTCCACCACTTCATCTGACTTCTAAGAGTGCCTTTACATGCAAGTAATTCTACTGTTGCAGTGATTGGAATTACTTATATGGCAAGAAAGTACTCAGGGAATGAGGATGTTGGACTCCAGACTTGAATAATGAGATGAGGTGCTTTGAAAATGTTTAAGTAGGTGGGTAGGGTACCAAAGATTTTACAGATGTATCATAGAGAAGTTAAAGCAGTCATTATATGAAAAGCAAAAGGCAAGTGCCTTCAGCATAGAAAGGCAACGTGATACCCATTCTTGAACGCTTCCAGCATTGGTCTCGCTCTGCTTGTTCTGAAGTGGGAATCCAGCTGATGATCACTGAAATCAAATAAGCTGTCTTTCTTTTCACATTCATAGCATATTGAACACATTATGGAAAAACTGTTATGACAGTTGTATTCATCTGTTACATTTTTGGAAAATGGAACATCTCATTCGTCTGTCCTTTTTCATGTGTGCCCGTAGGCAGACATGTCATTTCAGTTACTTGAACTGCCTCATACTTCCGTTATCCATTCAAGTTTAACTGGCTGCCTGAAAACTTTCACTGCTAATGGTGGCTATTTAGAAATTTGATGGACTGATAATTAGAGTTGTGCAGGCAATGGTCCCTTTTGAATCTAAAGCAAGTTTGGCCAACTTTTAGCAGTCTTCTGCCACACTTACTAGCTATGTATGGCTTTGATTTAGGCTGTGTCAGAGGTGGCTGAGTGTTTTCAGTTTACTTTGGTTTCTTTCAGAGCCTTTGGCACAATTCTTGGTTTCTTGAATTTTACATAGCACCATCTTTCTAGAAACACCTTAGTAGCTCTTGAAATGCGTGCCGAGATTATTGTCTTTTCTAGCTTTGAATTTAATTTGTGGTGCAAAGTGTTAAAAATGATAAAAATACAGGCCTTTATTGTTAAGATTTTATAATAACGTACAAATCTATCCCAGAGATGTGGCAATTTTAGCTCAGTCTATGGGGGCAGTGTTGCTGTTTTCGCCAGCTTTCCTGCGGTTTCATTATGGGAAAAGAAATCCAACTTTATATGCAAGTCTGGTGATAGAATGACTTAAACATGTGCTGGAAAGGGCTATAACTAGTATGCCTGGAGGTATTCCCCTTGAGGTTCAGCCTGCCCAACAACTGTCCTTATTATATACCCTACTCCTCTCAGGATTCCTGTTTCCTTCTTAGGGTACAAAATCAAGTTAATTCATAGTCCTTCTATTCACACATAGCCATGAATTTTTGCAAATGAAATGTTACAAAGTGTGATAGGTCCTCAAGAAAGCACTGCATTTATGAAAAGCAGTTTCAACAGGAATTCTTTAATTATCTATGGAAGTATTATGCATTGGAAGTACTGGCATCAAGTTTCTGACTGCATTTGAAATGTCTCCTTCTATAGTTTCTTAAAGAATGAGAGAGTGAGATGGCTTTAAAATTGCATTATTAGGGCTCACAGTTCCTAGCAGTCTCTTTCTTTAAATAAATGGGCATATTGTATGTTTTTCTTAAAAACCAAAAGCAAGATATAGCAATGGTACTGTTCACACTTCCAAAACAGTTTTATGGGGTTTGTTTGTTTGTTGGGTTTTTGTTTGTTTGTTTTTAAAGTAAGCAAAAGAATGACCACATGCAGTTTATTTTCTACAAGGTTTGTGTGTGTGGTCCAGTAAGAAAAAATAATATGGAAAATAATAAAACTTTTAATAGTCAAGTTGGGTCTAATGAAGGGATTGGCATATAGTCATCTTTCTACCTAACAGGGTGTAATAAGAGAAATTAAGCTAATATATTTTACATTTTTCTTAGTGTTATTGAAGGGTTTGCATGTAGGAATGTGTGCATTCATCACTTGGTTCTGTAACCACCCCCCTTTGAATACCCAAACCTTTTCAACAAACTGAAGACTTACATTCTAAAATGTTCATTACATTGCAATGACTGAGCATCTTCCTTCTCTGACAAATTTTCAGGACAGGAGCCTTTTACCTTTTTACAGACTCTAGAGGCCTTGTTGCTCTAGCTAAGTAAACTAAGATACCTGTAGTTCACAACAACTTGAATACTCCTTTTCTTGGCTTACAAGACAGTCTTAGTTCAAACCACCACATGTGGCTGAATCATAAACTAACAGTTTTGTTAGTTTGAAGACTTTGTTCCAAAAAAATCACTTTTTCTTTCAAACAATGTAAGAAATAAACTAAAGAAGTAAATATATTTCCTTACCTCATTCCTTGACACCTCTCAGTGAAAAAGCCACAGTTGCTGCTGGCACCTAGAAGTCTTAATTTCTCTTTATCAGTGTCTTTTGGAACGTGGAGTTTCTCTTTTGTACCTGTAGTCATATTCCATCTGCTCTCTTTTTAAGAAAAAGAAAATTATCACTAAGCCTTGCTTTATAAATTCTAGTCATTTTTTTGTTAGATGACCTTCTGACTGGTCTTATCAGATGATTAAAAAATACTTCATCATCTAATGTATTACTAGCTACAACTCTTGTGCAGCAAAAACTGGGAAGACTCACAACTACCCCTCGTATCCCAAAGTATATTCAATAACTTATTCAAAGAAGGTTTTGCCCAAACAGTATTCATTGATGAGTAGTTCACAAAGAAAACATAGAAGACAAATGTGTTTCATTTTAAAGGGAGTTTGCAGTCAGATGCAGATACACAGAAATGATATAATCAGAAAAGTCAAGCTGTCCTTAAGGAAACTTGCATTAATATGTTCATTGGCAGAACTGGAGTACAAAGAAACTCAAATGTTTGAGAGAATTTTAATTTCTTCTGTTGCCAGCTCGGTCTGTGTACCAGAGAGCATCTTAAAGATGCCCAAATTTAGTGAGTAAACTCCTACAAACTGTTATAGTTACAGTTCCAAAGTTTTAAGCTGTGACAAACTCCATTATAATGTTTGGGTTTGTTTCTTTACCATTGCACAAGCAGCCCTTCTTAACACTGGTGTCTTGCCACAGTGAGGCTACTCATAAACTTCTGCAACCAGACACACTGCAGTGGTGGGAGATCCCCTCCTGACTGTTCAGATTGAGCAGACTGAGGAGCAGAGGCTGTATCTGATTATCACAGAATCACAGAATGTTAGGGATTGGAAGGGACCTTGAAGGATCATCTAGTCCAATCCACCTGCTGGAGCAGGATCTCCTAGACCAGGTCACACAGGAACGCATCCAGGTGGGTTTTCTAATCTGATTTTGAGACATATAAATTGCAGTGAGTTTTTGTGACAGTCTAGCCTTCTGATACATACATCTCAACCAGTCACTTTCTTAATTAGCCTTCATTTGCTTCAGAGGAAGACTCCAACATTGCCCACCACTCAAACTGAATATTTCATATACTGATGGTAGAAGACATTACTACTAAATCTCTTCTGCAGTGACCATAAATCTGTGTCCTGGATAACTCTCATCTGTGTTTAGACAAAAGAGTAGCTTTCCCAGTAGACCCAGAACTGAGGAAGCTCATTATTTCAATACTGTCCACTGCCCCTCCACACCTTTTCCTCCTTTGTTTTCCTGCAAATTTTTTGCACAACTTGAGTTTCAACACCATTTGCTCCAGCGCTTCTCATTTGGATCTGCCTGTCACTCTGTTCTTATTTCAATACTGCTTTCCAATTCACCCAGCAGCTCTGCATGTGCCCCTTCCAAATTAATGGATTGGAAAGGGCTTCCCTTCAATGATTTGTTTTCCAATTGCAGCAATCCTGAAATATGGAGAGATGAAATTGCATTTTCATATAGTCTAGGAAGTTGCTAAAGAGACTGAAAAACTTTTCTGAGCATTCTCTTTTAAGCACACGGCTCTGTGATTGCCTCAGTCTTCCCCTGTTCACTTGTAATAAGTTGTTTAACTGTGTGTTGCTTGTTAAGCATACTGCCACTTGTAATTCCTAGTTCTAAACACTAGAAATACAAGCTAAACACTTTTGGAAATAGCTGCTCGTGTTTGTGCCTACTCTGGCATGATGCTATGAGTAACAGATTGTATTCTTAACTTCACAAGTAAAAAGTCTACCTGACCTTAAAAATCTATACTGAATGCCAATACTTTAGACTTCAGTAAAAATAGCAACAAATGCCAGTTGCAACACTGCTAATGCATGTGTCTTCTTTTTTGTTTTCCTCCCTGTGTATCATCTATTTAGTATTCCCCACAAAGTTCATTAAAGCTAGTATTTTTTTTCTGGTTTCTGTTCCCATAAGTGATCTTTCACTCTGTCAGTCTCCTTCATGGTAAGATACTCAGAAGCAGGAAGTTAAAGCAAAGAATTCTGTTTGGTTTTGGAATAAAACATCAAATTGTGTTTCTGTGCAAAGAGAGAAACAACACTTTTAAATAGAATATTTCCTTTCAAGTATCTCCAAACTAAGATGATACTGAGAGTACAGGATACAGGGTATCAGCTTACTCAGGACTTCTAAAGATCTAGGGCCCTCAGTCCTACTGGCCCAGCTTCAGACTGGTTTCAGATACCTATGAACTGCAGCTAAGCTGCACAGCGTTGGTACTCTAGAGATGTGGCGATTAAACTCCTGAAAGTACATAAGAAATTCCTGATATCTGCTGGCACAGGATGTAGTTTTCACCATTTCTAGCTTATGTCCATATTAATTGTCCATGCTGTTTAATTGTTATCATGCTCTCTGACACAGTTTTGGCTTGTAGCTGAACATGTCTTAAGCAATAGCACAGGTCAAATAACGTGGTAGTATGGACATGCTTCTTATTTTTAGGAGACAGAATTATCTATATGGTTGTGAGCCTTGCCATTCCAGCCAGAAGAGAGGTTTTATTTTCCCATTGCAATGTAATACAAAGTTTGGTTTTTTTTTTCAATATCTTTCTTACAGAACTAACAGGCTAGGTTGTCAGAGTAAAGGCTAGAGTTGTCTTTCAGCGTTTTTGCTCCACAGCTCAAACCCTAGGACAAATTACTGAAGCATTGCTTGCATAGAAACCTTCTAGGAAGTCATTGGAAATCACTTTGTGCTTCATCAGGAGTTTGTGTAAATAGATGGGTTTTCTTCATTTATGCTACTTTGCTTTCATAATTTGGTTTTCAAAATAATTTCTGCTTCATTTTGATATTCCAAACAGCATCATCACTAATCTCATGAGACTCGTGGTAGGAGTGAGATATTAGTGAACTCTGTACTCTTTTGGTTAGTGATTTTTGAATAGAGAGTGCCAGCAAGCAAGCTGACTTCACAGACGATGATCATTTTCATTGTAGCTCTGAGACTACCATCTATCTTGCTTGAGTCATGGGAAAGTCCATCTTCCGGTCAAAAATATTTTCTGCCATTTTCTAGACAAGATCAAATGGGTGAGAAGAGGGAACAGAACAAATTAGGCCTTGGTCCACATTGTAGAGGTAAGCCTGTTTCTAGTACTAAAACCAGGACTGAATATCAGCTTATTTAGGCCAACTCAGTTGTATTGCTGCAGCACTGTATATGGCAGTGCAAATGAATGGAATGTTTTTTTCTGAAATGCCAGAAGACCTGAGTCACTTGGTTTCCAAAAAAGTATATGGATTTTACAGCCAAATATCTTCCCAAAGTAGTGGGAAAAAGAAAAACATCCACCCCCTCTTCTATGATCATCTCCTCCCTGGGAGGAAAGGGTAAGAAATATTAGCATATGTTAAAAATAATAATTAAAAAAAGAAAGAAAAAAACCCAAACAAACCCCTCAAATCCACAAAACATTTCAAACATCAAGGTTTCAAGTTAGTCACAGACAACTTAAATAAATGTTTTACTTTCAGAGTGCTGACCACCCACAGCTCCTAAAAGTTTTTAATCAGTACTTTGACACAGAAATGAAGTCATTTCCACTTGCTTTTTAAGTTTAAGCAGTAGAGTTTTAAATGTGTCTGTGAAACTTTAATCAAGTTCCCAAATTTTTACAAATGTTTCCATAGTCTGACAAGCATCTATATCCAAATTTTGATGATGTGCAGAAGCCTGTTAAAAAGTCTACTGTAAAATACCTTATACAAGGCAGTGATACCATCAAAGCAATGTATGAAGTTTCATCAACTTAATTTATTAAGACTAAACATTGGGAACATGTATGACTCTGTGACCAATAAACAATGTCCTTTGTTTTGGAACTATAACATATAACATATGCATATAACTTGCATATATGCATATAACATATGCTATAACTATAGCTTAGCAATGCTAAACTTAATGCATAAAGAAAATTTCCCTCTGTTTTTCTGAACATGGATGCCACCCTGTCAAGATTTAGCCATGGTGAGTTTTATTCTCACAACTGCCTGTATAAATATAAAATTAGGACCTCTGATGAAGTCAGTGCCATTTAAACTGGTGTAGTCAAGAGCAGAATTATGCCCAGAAAATCTAATGTTTATGTTGCCTAACAGAACTGAAAGGAATTTCTTTTTCTGGTGTCCAGATCAAGCTGCCACAGGAAATGAGTTTGATATAAATTTGATACAAATGCATTGGCACTGATTTTCATTGTGGTAGAACATGACCCATTGCATTCGTTCTTTGTTAAGCTTGCTCTTCCTTCTTCTTACAGAAGTTGTCTTCTAATTCATGTGGCTATACTGAAAGTGTTTAGCTAAATTTTGATTTCAACTTTGCCCTGGAACAGCCAGTAAGTGCTCAAAGTTGGGTTCCCCATTTGGGAGGGCATGGTCAACAGTTGAGCCCAGACCTCTGTTTCCATGTTGCAGCCTACATTCATGCAACACTGGTTGGTTGTTCTGGTATGCACAGTCCAAGCACATACTATGATGAATGGTGTGTATGCTGTGGGTTAACACCACACAGCCACTCAAAGAGAAGAAAAAGCAGTATTAATGATAATGCCAATGAAATGATATATAAAGGGAGTGCCACAAAGCATGAGACTGTACCTGGTACCGGCGACATGTTGTCCCTGCTCTGGCTGCACGCTGAAGCCACTCGCTGAAAACAGGCACCACCTCCCCGGGCCAGCATGACATCAGTATGGTATTGAATATCCCATTGGCTGGTGCGGTTGCTTATCTTGGCTGTGGCCTCTCCCAGCTACAGCCTCTCCCAGCTGCTTGTAAACCTTATCCTAGCCAAACCCAGGACAGTGCAGCTGCAGAGTCTGTGAATTTGTGACATGTCCACATTAGATTTACCCATGACGTCTCATCATACTTCTGCTTTTCGGATGTTACTTTTCGTC